>JAVDBV010060283.1:0-15412 GCA_032619315.1 Piper longum
TATATATATATATATATATAGATTTAGAGAGTGTGATTCTGCCTTTTGCAGATGCACTCTTATGTTCCTGAAATTTGCCAGTCGACATTGTTTATTTTTACCAGAACTAAGTGATTAAATTATGTTTATTCATAATTGAATTTGGAGCATAGGATAAATTAGGATTATTTGGATATAATTTTGTGCTGGATTTGACTTAAAAAGGAATCTGGTAAGATGTGGCATATGATCAACTTCCATTTTGTTAGATGGATAGTGTCATATGTTTGCTCTAGAACCAAATTTTTCATCCTGAAACCAGTCCGGTCGTATTTCTCCCAAGCACACAACAAATCACAACAATATGTTATAAAGAAGCACCTTCGGTCAATCGTAAACACCCCCGATGTCCTACATTGCGCTTAACTGCACATGCACCAAATATAGAACTACCGGCTGCCACTTTCTCCACACTTTGCTCGATCACACACGAGCACTCCCAACATAGTGTCCTCGATATCGGTCTCCCTACCAATATGCTGTTCCTAGAACTCCAAGCAGAATCCACTACTCCGATCTTCCCAAACACCAATTCCATCATTTGGTTGTGCCGTCTACCCTTGCTTGTCCAGGCAACTAGTCCTCGTAATTAAGTTGCCTTGCAAACTTCAACTATGACCTGGTATGAAAGTTCCTTGCCTAATATGACGAACAACAAACAAAACACAGATATATAGGAACAATTCCCAACCTTATATTATCACATAGATACAAGGATTACAAGCACTCAACCTTTTCAAGCACTTACTCAGCTTTGTGGATAGCCCCACAAGCCTCGACCCAATACTACTCGTTCACAAAAAGACTCACCCTAGATCATTCTCAAACAAACGACCCTGATAACTCCACACCCCTAGTCGATCTCCCCAATGAGAACCACTAATACACAAATTCAACTCAATCGAACGTGAATTAAAATCAGTAGTAAAGGCGTATAAAAGAGCACCTCGATCAAGCACCAAAGATCCCTCGAAGTCCAATTTTTCAATCTCTACTCCACAAGATTGACCATGGCAAATTCCTCTTCTTCTTCTTCCTTGATCTCGACCCTCTTCTCACAATTTGAGGCGCTGAGAACTCCTTATCCCAGCCATGTCCTCCTTGTGAATGGAGATCTCTACCCCTCCGAGATCCCTGGATTTCTCCACACCGAGAAAATCACCTTCTCCAAGAGGTGACCTCTCCTTTTAGTATTATTTCCTGCTTATCCCAACCTCTAAGGATCCATGATAATCCTCATAGGAATGTCTCATAAGATTACAAGTTATCCATAAGAGTCCTAGTTGCAACCAACTCTCCAAGTTGTCCAAGGATAAAGTCCAATCTTCAACCAACTCTATTCATCTCTATCTTGGCGAGTCTCCTACTCCAATCAAACTCCTTGTGCGTGTGTGGCTAAGTACTCAACCCCTTGGTTCGACCTTAGCCACCACTCAGCCACCAAACATCATCCTCTGCATGTCCAGCACTGGTCGCCTCCCATTACTGGTAAATTCTACTGCCACTAGGAATCCTAGTACCGCTAGAGCTAGAATTCCTGGTATTGCGCTTATCTGTTGCTCAGTCACGGTTCTCTCTACCGCTGCTTGTTACCGCTACTTGCTAGTGTTGCTGGGTCACAGTCCTTGCTACCGTTGCTCGGTAGCGCTGCTCGCTACCGGTACTTGCTAGCGCTACTTGGTAGCACTCGGAGTGCAAGATCATCTCGCTATCCATTAGAAATGATAACGGATAAAAAAAGCATCTGGTAAAATATTGACAAAGTATAAAGTAATAAATATTACATATAGAAAACTCTAGAAAGGGTAGTCCTAATTATTTTTTTTCTAACGCTCATCGAACTTTTCTCTTCCTTGCCAAATATAATTTTATCAGATCTACCATTTTTTATAATTGTAATAGGATAAAAATTTTATCAAATTAATCTAAAAATTTTATAGAAAATTTTCTATTGCAACCAAACTTAATTAAATTGAAATTTTTGTAAATGAAAACTAAAGGGGAAATGTTGTAGCATATTTAGAAGATGAGTTATAATGCTATATTAAAATAAGGGTAAATTTGTGTTTAATTTACTTTTAGTCAAAATTTTAATTCAAAATTTTTTTAACAGACAATGTAATAATAATAATAATAATAATAATAATAATAATAAAGTTCTTAAATTATTAAGAAATTATAGTTACATAATTATCTAATAAATAAACAAAAAAAATAAAGATAAAAGTAAAGCACAATATTGTGGTGGGAAAAGAAAATTGGCTTTTATCGGTACTAAGCTTGATTCCACCTTTAGACCTTGCTAGTACCCCACGGTCACCCGATAACATCTATGCACCATATTTTGATCATGCCTGCAACTCTAACACGAATTAACATTAGTAAGTTGTTTCACTATTTGAATAGCCCCTGCTACCCCTCATGGACGTGGGATGACAAAAAACAACTACCAAACCCTAACATCTTATACGCCCGTGAATCAAGGTTGTAAGAGCTAGCTTGGCCACTCTCGGTTACCATTTGTGTCATCGGTTTGCACAGATTGTGAGGATGCATGCTTCATGGGGTGGGGTCGAAATAAATATTTTACTTTAGAAACATCATTTCGAACATCAAAATCGGAGGAAATAGAGGATGACAAATGAATCAAGTGTTCTACCCATGGTTCCTGAGAAGGGAGGTAGGGAGAATGTGGGCAAGTGACTCGTTGAGCTTGGGATCCGTGACCAGGCACTTTTGCCCATCTTGAGAAGGTTGATGATACCCCTCCGAGATTGCTCCCTAAGGGATGTGAAATTGAGAGGGTCATTGTCCAAATTCGGAGTTTGATCCATTGATGTTGATCTTTATAATCAAGGAATTCGGAGTGATTAACGTGTGGTCGGATAAAGAGGACAAATCTTAATTAGATTCCTAGCGGTGGGTGCCATTGCCATCATGCATGCAAACATGTATACTTAATTGGGTAGGTATAAATAAACAAAATAGTTTCGATTATAATAAATCTAAATGATTATATAAAATTAAAAAAAAAATTAATGATTTTGAATTTCAATAAAACCATACTCTATGTCTTTCTAAAAATAATTAAATAAATTTTAAATTAAGAATGTATTTTTGAATAATACACGTTAATTCAAGTAATAAGGCTATCAATATATAAGTCAAATTTATTAACTTTTTAGAATTCCTAATTTGAATAGAATTATACTTCTAAATTTTCTTAATCATAATTATTAAGAATAAAAACCACATGCATGCAATGCAGGTGATACATTTGAAATTTATCATTGCAAATTAATTAATTAATTAAATTGTACAAGCTATGAATAATTTTTATTTTCAACATATGGTGGATGTTTATTAAATTTTCAAATTGCAGTGGTTACATAAAAACTAGTTGTTAATCCGCACAATTCACAACAATATTTATTTATTATTTTTATATTTGTTTAGATCCAGGGGATATAGATTTTAACATAAATTTAAATTGAATTCAAATATAATATTTTTTCCATTAAATTTTTTTAGTTAAAAGGTACTTGATCTATCTTAATTAAATTAATTATTTTTGTAAATGAAAAGTAAAGGGGAAATATTGTAACTTCTTTAGAAGATGAGTGACAATGCCATATTAAAATAAGGGTAATTTTGTATTTAATTTACTTTAGGAATAAAAAATAAAGAATAATAAAATAAAATAGTTAAAAGATACATAGACAGACCTTAATTTAACTAAATTTTTGTAAATAGGAAATAAAAGATAAAATTATAAAATGTTTAAAGAACACGTTGAATCAATACATTAAAAGTCTTCAATTTTTAGTATTTTATATAGAGAGGGCCAAGAAGGAAAGCGACAACGTGCCGAAGCATGGTTGCACGAATCGGCCGATTCCGAGTGGAATCGGCCAATTTAAATTGGATCGGTACGTTACCGATCCGATTTTGGGGTCGAATTGGTTGGCCCCTAATTGGGCTCGGAATCGGGCGATTTACCCCGATTCTAACCGATTTAAATTGGAATTGGGGCAAATTGGATTGGATCGGTTTTTTATGATAAATTACTAAAATATTCTTAGTTTTATATTAAATAAATTATTTATACATAGGTAAATGAGAATTAAAAGTTATAATGACTAAAATACCCCTAATATACTAAAATACCTTTAGTTTTATATTAAATAAATTATTTATATATGGATAAAATGAGAATTAAAATATCGTAAACTATAATAACACAATAATATCAAAATAACATTAATATCAAATTTTTTTATATAACAGATTCGAACCGAATCCGATTCTGATTCTGATTTCGATTCATGCAACCACTGAAGTCAATCAAACACCAATTTGGTTAAAATATTAAGATCTCTAACTTTGATAAAATTATATTCCATAACAATAAATTTTTTATAAATAGTAAATAAAGGGGTAATATTGTAACATATTTAAAAGGCGTTTGGCAATGCCATATTGTAATAAGGGTAAATTTATGTTTAATTTACTTTATTTTAATTAATTGTTTTTTACAAAAAATATAATAATAATAATAATAATAATAATTTTAAACTATTAAGAAAGTATAGTGGCATAATTATCTAATAAATAAACAAAAACATGAAGATAAAAGTTAAAGTAGTGTACTGTTGTGGTAGGAAAAGAAATTGGGATTCCATGTAATTAGAGAGGCCGAGTGAAGAAAAGAGGGCAGTAAACATAATACAAACTATTTTATTTTATTTGGGGAGAGAGCTAAGAAGGGAAGGGAAGCGATAACCCCGAAGTCAATCAAACTCCAAACAAAGAGAAGGCTATAATAGCGATACCCTACGGATCGATCGATCGGGATCGCCATCGAAGAATCTAATTGGGGAGGAGACAAGGCTGTATGTCTTCGCACCGTCGACCGCTCAATGCCATCGTCGTCGAGTCGAGGGAGGGGGCTTTTCCCGTGACGACGGCGGCGGCGGCCATGGTGCCTCCTCCTTCTTCGAAAGAAGATTGGGGAGAAAGCGACGACTCATCATCTATGGCTATGGCTATGGATATGGATATGGATATGGATATGGATATGGATATGGATCTGGGTTTGAAGGAGGCTGCGGGGAGGAGGAATTGGAACTCCCTTCCCGCCGACGTCTTGCGTCTCGTCCTCACCCGTCTTCCCCTTCCCGACGCCATCCGCTCTTCCACCGTCTGCAAATGGTGGCGCTCCCTCGCCGCCGAGGCCCGCGCGGGTCAACCCGAGCTCCCTTGGCTGTGGTCGGGAGATTCTCCCGACTTCTACAGCCTCTCCGATGGCCGCCACTACGCGATCGACCTCTCCCGATTCGGTGATTGGGGCTGCATCGGCGTGTACCAGGATTGGTTGGTGCTCTCTTCCACCAAGTGGGTGCCGTTTTTTCCCGCATCCCCCCAGGTTGATTGCCGTGTCCTGTACAACCCCTTCTCCGCAGCCCGAATCCAACTCCCCTCCCTCACCAACCCCGGTGTGCACAAGGTCGTTCTATCTTCCCCGCCTGATCGAGACCCCGACTGCCGGGCGGCGTTTGTTTGCCGCCTCAGAAAGTGCGTCGGTTTCTGTCGCGTGGCCGATGGCAACAACGACGCCGTGTCCGACTGGGAGAAGCTTTCGTGCCCCGAGAAATTCTGCGACGTGGTTTTCTACGACAACTCGCTTCTCGCCGCCACCCTGGCTGGGGAGCTCAAACTCATCCACACGTCTTCTAAGACCATGGCCAGCTTGCTCCCGCCTCCTCCTCCAGTGCAGGTTCCCGCTTCAGTCCATCCAGGGGAAGAGTGGAGGCTGAAAATCCGTGCTTACAGGCTGTTGGTTTCTGGCGGTGACCTCCTGATGTTGGACTCTTACCGAAGCAGGCCCATTGCTGTGTTCAAAGCCAACTTCCAACTTGGCCGATGGGAGATTGCAGAAAGCTTGAAGGGGGAGGCCATATTTTTGTTTCACCAGTGGTTCCTGTCCATGAGACCTGCTAAGTCGTTTGGCATTGAGGAGGACGCTATCTACACCGGCCATCACCACGGCGTTGATATGTTTCGCGTTAAAGATCGGTGCTTTATGGGCGGCGACTGGATACGCGACGCAATCTCCGATATTTGGCGCACTCCATCGTTCAAAAATCGCATTTTCTACATGCTGATTCCAAAACCTATTAACTCCTCGATGAATTAATTCTTGTATGTTGCTTACTTTGGAATTGACATTCTCTTTTTTTGGCCCTCCCCACCTAGAATAATATTTCTTTCTGCTGGGCTAGACACTCCCGGCGTTCGCCAAATTCCTTCTCCATTTAAGAAGTAGTTATCTGATTGTGGGTGTATTATCATTAATTAATTTTTGAGTCCTGTACTGTGCATCCTCTTTTCGTCGGCTTGATAATATCAAAAAGATATTTTCCCTTTTCTAGTAAAAGTTTTTTTTTCCCCCTCTCTAACAATTTGACGAAGACTGCTTGTTTCTAAGACAAATCAAAGTCGAGTGCTTTGCGATCTTGAATAATATTTTGTTGGCTTATCGATGGGAAGTCTATCGTGAACTCTTAAAAGTTAAACCCGAGGGCATCATGCATCCGACGTACGTACGTACGTCCATTTATAAAGTTATATTTTGCTTATGAATGTATATTTATAAAGTTTATACAATTCTAAATTGTCAATGCGCAAGCAAGGCCGCCTATATAAGTCATCCAAGGGTTCAACTATCATTGTCTAGGAAGGAATGCGGGATTTTTTATATAGTGCTTCATAGCCACTCTTCTGTAATTTTATTTTGGCCTTAAGGATGTCAATGGCTGTAGAAGCTAATGTAATTCTTTATAATTGTTCATAACGACAATTTTTGTTGTATAACTTGCTACTTTTGACACGATGCCCCTCAAATTAGACCTTGTTTGCAATCCTTCAATTTTTTACGTCATCCTGTTGGCATCTACATCAGTTGAGCTCCTGCTCCTGCATGAATGAGAATAAAAGTGAAACTATCAATTGCAATTAAAAAATTAATTAAACTTGATGATTATACTTTGATTCGTACCAAGATGCTTTGAAGTAGTGCACTAATCTCACTAAAGTGTGGCCTACGAGTTGGATCAATATGCCAACAATTACTTAAAAGCAAACGAAGATTGTTTGGAACAATGTTCCACCCATAAACATCGTTTGGTCTTCTTCCCTAAAATACGCAATTATCACAAAATAAAATTTTCTCAAAAAAATTTATAATACATACTTTAAAATTAAATTTATATTTAAAAAATATTACCTCGGGGAAATGAGTTGTTTTGTGAGTAAGCAGCTCCCATAATATCATTGCAAAGCTAAATACGTCCGACTTACGATCATAACAAATATTTTCCCCAGAATTCACTTTAGCCTAAATAACAAAGTAAACTGTAAAATATTAAAGAACTTAAAAACTGTATATAAAATTAAAATAAGTAAAACTTTAAATAATATTATTACCTCGGGAGCTAAATACCAGCTCATAGCCAAGCGAGGTGACATACGTCTGGCTTCTTTTCGTGCAAATCCAAAATCAATTAATTTTAATTTCATTTCAGATTTGTTTAAAATAATATTATCTAAACATAAAAAAAAATAGTTAGATGACGATCTATTGTGGCAAATATGGATAAACAAAATACTAAAAAGTATCTAAATGTAAAAGTATATTAATTTACCCGGTTTTAAATCTCGGTGTAGAATATCTTGATTGTGTAATTCTTCCATGGCATTAGATATTTGTAATGCTAGAGTTAAACCCAACTTTAAGTCTGGCACCACATTATCTTTTCTCATTCCATCCAAATGTTTTTGTAATGTTTCGCCATGAAGTAGTTCTTCCACTACCATCATGTCATCCAAGTCTGCTCCGAAAAACTGCAAAAAGAAATATTAATACACAATTCAATAATACATTTTACTAAAACTAAAATAAAAAATTAGAATATTTACCTTTACTATATTTTCATGATTGACCTGGGATAATGTAAATATCTCTCTCTCAAAGTCCTTTTTCAAATTATTCATGAAATCTTTATCCTTTTGAAAACCATACCCCAAAATCTTTACCGCAACCTCTTCATTATTATAACTGGAATCGTTAGCATTGTAAAATTTTAAAACACATATTGTATACATTAAATATTTTCTCTTATGAAACTTATATTTTTATAATTTTACCTGCCTATAAATACATCCGAAGAAGATCCACCTCCAATTATGTTTTTAAAAGTGCAATGAAATTTAGACCGGTCAATGATTAATTGATCTGGAAGTTGAAACTTTTCTTCCGACATAATATACCTGGTAACATAACATAAAAATAACATTTTTAAATTGAATAATGTTATGTATAGACAAAATATTTTTTCCATTTTTTTTCTTTGATTTTGATTCACTTGTATGGATAGCTTACAAAACTACTTTTTTACACCATCCAAATTAATAGTGAGGAAAAATGGTAAACAAATTTGTAATTGATAAATGATTTTTAGAAGTAAAGCGCTAATAATTTGTGTATGCGTAATTAATAATTTTATAATAAAGAACAACTATATTACACTTCATTTCTACGAACGTATATTTTGTATGTTAGAAACTATTTAATGTACAACAACACGAGTAATAAGAGCAAATTAAAGTTATGACTTTCAAAGAGACACGTTAATATTTGTAACAATAATGACAAAATAACATGTTAAATAATGCAAAAGATGACATGACTTTAGAACTAATAAAACATATGCATAATTAAAGCAAATAGTAACCAAATAATAAATAATATTAAAGCAATTACACAAATTTAAGAATTGATAAAAAAACACTAAGTAAAAAAAAAATAATTTCAACATTGCATATTAGTAACCAAATAGTAAATAAAATTTCAACATTTCATAATACTAATAATTAAATAAAATTAATAATCATATCAATTACACAAATTTAATAATTAAATATGAAGTAATAACTAGTTGTATTTGATTAATAAAATAAATACAACATGTCATCGTCATAAAACTAGCAAATGACAAATAATAATTGAATCAGTAACACCAATTCAACAATTAATAAAAAACATTAACTACTTAACACTTCCGAAAATAAAAATAAGAAAATAAAAAATAAAAAACTACCTCTTTACTTCCCCCCGACCCCTCGCCCTTCTCCTCCCCTTCCCCCTTCCCCTCCTTCCCCCTTCCCCCCTTCCTTACTTCCACCCCGCTCCCGCCGTCGCCTACAGGGTACAACTGTTCGCCCACCTGGCGAGCCCTGTCCTTCCAACCCCCATCTTCGCTTCTGCCCCCTCTCCCCCAACTCGCACAGTCCTTCCACACCGTGCCCTGTCCTTCAAAACCTCCACCCCGCCCGAACCTATCTCCCATCTCCGCTCTCGCTCGTAACCGTCGTGTCACCTTCCTCGCCGCCTCCCATCCCGCTATCCGCGTCCAATATTCGGGACAGGCAACATTTTCGTCGACAAACGTATGGCAAGCCGATACCGCTGCCTACTTATCACTGACATTGAAAACCTTGTAAGAGAGTACCTCAAATTAAATCTTGCACGTCCTCACTGCGCTTCTTCCTTCCTTAGGTAGATGAGGTTTGTCTTCTTCAGCGTTGCAGTTGAAAATGAAGGAGACCACCTTTGTTAAGATCTCTGGGAGTCGCTGGAACTCTGGCAAGGTCGGAGACTCGAGAACGGTGCAACTTCTTACGATATAGCAAGAAAAATTTCTATGATATGGTACCACCATTCTGTTTTTGTTCCGTGTCATCTTGTCATGCAGTATGCGAAGTGATGTGAAAAAGGATATCAAAGGGGCTGCAAAAAGATGTACAATAGAGTTGTGCAGGTACAATATTGGAGTGGTTGAGTCAAGCCTATTCGTTCTTCCCCTCCCCTTAATACATGACCAGAAAATTTTTCTTTCCTTCCAGTAGTTCCCTATTTCCAAGTTTGCAAATAGATATATGAGCTGATAATAATCAGAAAAGTGTATTAAGAATTGATCGCCTTGATTAGCTTCGAATTTTCCATGTACGTGTCATGACTCATGTTCATTCGTCAATGCCTGTAAAAATTGAAGCGAATGCGGTATTCCTTTAGTTATGATTCTCAGTTTGTCACAAGTGGAAAGTTCGATTCCAAAATATGGCAAGCCTTTTAAAGGTGATATATTCTCAGTTGCTTGTATTAACGTGTTAATTGATTGGTTAGTTAAATTATGACGTTGTTCAAACTGTCTGTAATAGCTAATCAGCTCAAAATTACGGGTAAAAGTATTTTTACGGAAATTGTATTCTCATCAAGGAAGTCATGTTTTAGGTTCACGCAGTCAAAGATATCAGGAATATAAAATAACAAACAGTCAATGATAAAAGTACGATGCTATTATTGGAATCTCATGTACTAAGAAAACCAGTTCATAACTTTGAAAAAGAAAAATAAATAAAGAAAAAAAAAAACTAATGTATTGAGCCACAATCATTAATTACTGTACTCAAGCAACTCTATGAGTGAATTAATTAATCATCATTCCACGTAGCTCATGCTATGAGCTTATCACTTTCATCTTAATGACCTGTTCAAGAGAGGTCCCGAATTACAGATCCCAGTGCATTATGAGCTATATTTAATTAAAAATAACCATGGTTGATTATGAAACCTTCACTAAATGCAGGCCCATATATGAACTGATGAGTGGAACTTATACGAGCATTTTACACAAATGAACTTAAACGCTTATGTTGGAACCTTGGAAAAAATTGAGCACAAAATTGTTTCATGATGTTACAAATGGCTACGGAGCCAACTGAATAGCGCATTAGTTTGTCTATTGAAAACTTTACACAAAAACCAATGTACAAAACATCATTCCACTGTTAACAAATTTTGTTCTCTCGGTGAGGACACAAAACAATGCAAAGTAATGAATACTGACCCAAGGTACAAACAATTTGTGGGCCGTAATTGTGCTTCCCCACCGTGCAATAACGATCCTCTAATTTTGTGCTTGGATTGAAGGATTGTGAACCCCGCGAGCAGTGGCTGATTTGTAATGTGATATAACATGTGAACACGGAGTTTCTTCCTTCACCTGCCTTCTTAACGTTAAAATGGCCATTACTCCAAAATCTGGCCATTCGATGAACGCTACGCATTTAATCTCAGAACTAAGCCCAAAGAAGCCCGTCAAATCAAATTTCCGAGTTTGAAACAGGGGAATCCCCTGGGTCTTGATCAATTAGCTGAACCTTCCAAAATGCCAACGTATGGCTCTAGTAGATCAGAGGATCTCTCAGCCGGAATTCCATAATCCTTGAGAACGCAAGAAGCAAGAGAAGCAGCTTCCCGCTCCAACACACCAAGAAAATTGTCTTCGAATTCAAATATTACGTACTATTGTATGTCAAATCCTAATCCCACATCTATATAAGGACTCCTCCTCTCCTTTTGAGTTTATTCATCCAAATTCCCTAAATCATCCCAAAGTTACCATCCTTTTTTTATTAGTAATTCTTTTTCTCTTTTTAATATTTTTTTATTAGTAAAATATTATTTTCGTATTGTCCGATGACATAAGCATTGGCCGAATCTCATTAAATTCTTGTGTTTTTTTCCTTGTCTATTTAATAACTATTTTCGGTTTAGTCGTTGTTAATTATTTTACTATTAATATTATTTGTCTTATTAAATTCTGTATAGGAGTTGGTTTTTAAGCGGACTAGTGTGTCCCACCACACTTTCCTAAGAATTTTATTTTAGGATGATTTTTAGTACAATCATTTTCACGCTAGTCATCTAGATAATAGTTTTCAAAGTGAGCTTATTATTTTTGGTAAAAGTTATCCGATTTTCATAACAATTGGTATCAGAGTCATTGGTTAATTTTAGTATGCTCTATAGTTGCCGCTTAAGCTGATCTTCTACATCAAAATTTTTTTTTTCTTGAGCCAATTGGCATTTCGAGCTCCTGGTTTATTTTAATATGCTCTGTGGTTGTGACTTTTGCTGATTTTCCACATTAGAAAAATTTTTCCTTGAACTAGTTGGCATTCCGTATTGACAGCTATTAAATAAATTTTATAGCAGAAATGACAGAAGAATCCACATCGAAATCCACAGCTTCTTCATCTTTAATTTTGGGAAGAACTGCTGTAACAAATGCAAGATTTGCAATAGAAATTTTTTATGGTACCGGTCATTTCAGCATGTGACAAAGTGAGGTTCTTAATTCCCTCTTTTAAGAGGGTCTAGACATTGCCATTGAAGAAAAGAAATCAGATGATGTTGAAAATAAAGAATAAAAGACGATAAATAAGATAACATGTGGTACCATTCGAACGTGTCTTTCTAGAGAGCAAAAATATGTTTTTTCTAAAGAAACTTCTTCAAGTAAATTATGGAAAATACTGGAGGAGAAATTCTTCAAGAAAAATAGTCAAAATAAGCTCTATATAAAAAAGAAATTATTTTGCTTTAATTATGTTCCTAGTACCTCTTTGAATGATCATATTATTAGCTTCAGTGTTTTTAGACATTGTTTTCGTATGACCAATTAGCTTTTTATAAAGAACAAAAAACAACACCAACTAAGCCACTGTCCAAACAAAATATTGTCGCATGTGTAGTTATATAACACTTGTTCAAGGGCACTGTCATCACCATTCGCCACTAATAAAAACCTACAAATATTATTATCTTAAGAAGATGGAAAAAAAAAAAACTTTCTCAATCTCTTGCAATCTATTGTTATCATTACCATTCGCCACCTTCAAAGCCCCCAACTGAGGCAAAAGCGGGTATTAAAGCACCGTACATTGACTATAACACACGACTCTTCAACGATCCCATTGAACTTATATCAAGAACAACATATTTTTCAGCAGAATACATAGGGGTTTCAGCATAATACTTTCTAACGAATGTTTCTGTGCTCACTTATATAAGTTCAAAAAAAAATTTTAACACTATATAAGTTCAATGTGACGTCAATAATATTTACGAGCCGAGCTGAACCGAACATTTTTTTTGAGTTTGAACATATCGAATTCGAGTTTCGAAACGAGCCAAGCCGAACACTCATTTGCTCAAATTCTATTCGTTGTTCAATGAGCTTATCTATTTCAAGCCGAGTATTTTTTCGAACATAAAATTAACGAGCACCAGCACGAGCCAAGCCGAGTAGAACGCAAAAAACTCACGAGCAGGCTTGGCTCGTTTACACCCCTAATAATACATACATATTATTATGAGAATTATTTAGGTACGATCTCACACGAAGATCTATTTGCTACCCCACATGATTACTACATCCTTAAGTTCCAATAATTCGATATAAATTTACTGATATTAATATATTTTGGAAAATACTAAATTATCAAACAACTTCCACTGTGCGCATATGGAACTTGGATAAAAATTGGCAAAACCTGCTGTTTAAAAACTCCCCCTTCCATCCACCAAAAGTAAAGAATGACAAAAGAAAAAAATTTATTGCCTAATAACATACATATAATCCAAAATCCAGACTATATGTACGTATATGTTTATATTTAAACACATTAATAAATAGAGATATATAGCCCGTAAATCATAATCTACCTAGATATATAGCCAGTTAACCATAATCTACGGTTAACCATAATCTACCTACGCAGTTGATCACCATTAACATAATCAATCTGAGGAAAGGAAAAAAGGATGCAACAAAACTATGTATATCTTACTCAAAAGCCAAGGGTAGTCCCTCTGGATCTCGTCCATCTTCTCCGGCGTGGGCTTGGCCCTGAACTTGAACTTCTCCCTAATCTCCACCGGCGACATCCCGGCCAACAAATCCTCCACCTCCCCGCAAGTCAACCACAACAAGCTCTCGATCTCCAAGAAGTCGGCCGCCAAGACGAGCTCAAAGCATAGATGGAAAACTCGGAATTAGAATTGGAATTGGCTTTCGAATGAGTCAATGAATCGGATCCAATCAGTCTAAATTGTTCAAGAATCAGTTTAATTGAATTGGTAATATATAAAAATATTACAACACATAACATTAATATAATTATATAATTTATCAATATAAATATACAAGTTTATAGTTTAATACAAATACAAAAGATCATCACTATTTATCATCAAAAAATTACAATTTCATAAATGTAATATTTAATATATTATCATTTGTGCTCTATCAAATTATAACAAAAAGTCATTAATACAAGTTTACAAAATCAAGGTTTAAGTTTTTAATACAATTTTACATGGTGATTACTAAATCATCTAATTCATTATCTGAAGCATCTTCAAACTCTGAATCATTATCACTAATGGAAAGAGTAGAGCTCTCACCCGCATCAACACGAGACCCTCCGTAAAAGGAGGTATAGAACACCCACTCATATGAAGTCACTTAGTTACAAGAGGCAAAGACAAATTATATTGTGAGTCAATAGATACACCAATATCAATTTTAAGTCCATTAGGAAGAGGAGGCAAAGAAAAATTATGAGACATAATAGAACACGATCCAATTATATTTTTGAATATGTTGCCACTTTGATTTGCTACAAAGGCCTCTTCGTCTTCACCATTACTGTTGTCAACATTGGTACGAAAGAAATCATCTTATATAGAAAAAAAATCATACCCTATTTATTTCAATTCTAAAAAAATTCATATACAAATCATAAATGTGATGTAAACTTTATTTAAACATACCAACGGTGATTAGTTATCCTATTCTCCAACCCACTAATCTAATGAGTCTTCTAAATTTAAATGTTCACTAAGTGCAGCATATTTATGCCTCCATCTCAACTTTTTTCTTTTACCTGCATATTATAATGAACATATACAATATCATTTACTTTCTTCCTTATAATTCGATTTTTTTTTATGTACTTAGTCAAAAGTGTTCTAATTACCTTCACAACCCGATGATAATAAAATTTAAAATAATCTTTCATTTTTTGTATACCAGCTACAATGTAAAAACCACGAAAATAATAACAACAATAATTATTATTATAATTTATAAATAAATAAAAATGGAAATTTACAGCGAGGAACGAGTCATTATTTTTAAAATTTCTAGGTTTGGGGTCCATTTAACATGATTGTTTTAATTCCTGTCTATCGAGTCACTTTTAGGCTCGAGTAAGATTTGATTTTCGACGGTCTCAATTCGAGTTTTTCGTCCATAGGTATATTAGATATACCTATATGTGGGTCCCACAATAATTGTTGGAATACCAGATCGTGCCACGTGGCAAGATCTGAGCCGTCCACGTCACTCCTGGTTTTCCTATATAATTTCTCCAACCCACCACGACCTTGGAGTGTTAACGCCGG
>JAVDBV010060284.1:0-11928 GCA_032619315.1 Piper longum
ACATGCTCTATAACTAATAACCCATCCAAAACTACCCATAACGCGTCCTAACGCGGTAAACGGCCTAAAACTATTTCTACGGTCACTAATGAAAAAAATTCTAAAATGTCAATTGTATGCTCTCACGCATTCCGATAACTCATTCTCTGCTCATTCATCTCATTATTATCACATCCTCGCTACACATTACCCTCATACACGCGACCGGCATCGGCTTGGTACACGTGTTCCGAAATATGCTCAACTCGAACCGACGGCTAAACCGATCGGCTAACGACTATAAAACCTGTGACTCGAATCACGGGTTTTACACTAAGGAACCACGTAAAAATTGCCTGTGTGTCATTTTGGTGCTTGTGACATTATCATTATTTTATTTTATCGCACTATCTCTTTGCGCGGCAAGGGCACTTCGGTCCCACCGAACCCTTTAAACCCGGACCGAAACACAAGGACCGTGGTCACCCCGAGGGCGGACGATCCTGCGCCCGAACAGTATGTTTTGGTTTTAATTAGAATATTTTAGTTTAATTTAAATACGTATTTATTTTTTGTTATTTGAATTAAGGTTAAATGTAGTTTAACTAAAATTATATATATTAACTTAGTTTAAGATCCATAATATTTTTTAATGTATATTACATTTAATTAATATATTCATATGTACCTGAACAACGGTTTTAAATATTTTAAAATATAATTTTATAAAATATCGCCTGCTCGGATCATATACCTATCGGATTCAATCCCATATTTATCCAAACGACTTTGAACCGGATTAAACTTAAGGGTATTGGATAACTAAACCCATCCCCATCGCCAATTTAGCAAGGTCAAACGCCAAAAGGACATGGAAACCCAAGAATAAAATGCGTTGAAAAAGTTGAGCCCAAAGTTTCTTCCTCTGTCCCCGCCAACCGGTCCACCTTATTATATTATAATAATGTAAATGTAATTCAACGCGTTCTGATCTTGAATATAAAACATAGATATAAGCATATACAATTTTCCATTGACCTTCTTCTTGCCTATAATTCTCAAAATTTAGGTGAACCCACACAAGATCTGATTTTTCAATGTTTTTATATACATTGATCTAACCCAGTATATGCTATCCCCTTCAAATCTAGTATAAATTAGACTTTTGTTTTAGTTTAAATTATACCCAACTTTTCAATCTAGTACTTCTCCAAAACTGTTTTTTTCTCGAAAATCATGATATATTTGAATTAAACATAATTATAAATGGCAATTTTAATATATTATATAATTTTATTTATAATTTTAAAATCTAATTGAGCTTAATTTAACCTAGGCAAATAAAATATATATATCGAACCGGGTATAAATAAAAAATATATAATAATTATGGTATGATAGTTAAAACTTTCATGCTCCTCAAAATATGTTCGGGTAGGAATTTACACCGACTAACCCACAAGGTGTCTGTTGCGCATATAATTTTTTGGAAAAATATCATAAATAGCCACATTTTAAAATTTTCTTTCAAAAATAGCTAAGTTTACAAAATTATATAAAAATAACCATCTTTAAAATTTTCATATCAATTATGACCAAATTCTATCATTTTTTATATAATGAAAAAAATACCAATAAGATTTATTTTTACAAATACCGAAATATATATTAGTTAATACTAATATTTTTTCTAACTTTATATAAATAATTAAAAAATGAACTGATAAATATCAAATAGAATACAAAACTATATTATTGATGAGCAAAACTTGTATGAATTGCTAACCTTGTAAATTTAGGTGCATTTAAGACGTAATTAAATCGGGCATGACTAAAAATTTTCCCATCTTAGTCAATTTTGCGTTGGCTTCAGATCTTTCGTTCATTCTTGAAGGCTTTTTGTGAAGAGTTAAATTCGACGTTTATACTTCCGACACGATTCTTCTATTTTTAGTGTTAAATTTAGAAAATTATTATGTACAAATCATTTTTGAACGATTTAGTGTGTTAAATCAACTAACTAATGTTATAATTGTTTTTTTTAAATAAATAGAGTTTCTTTGCGTATTTTATTTAAAAGTATATAATTTAGATTCGTTCGTTTATTTATTAATTTTTACATATTGAAGAATGATTAAAATACATTAAAAAATGAATACTCTTCCGCGAAGCCTATCGAAGATGCTCTCATAGATTAAATTCCTTGCATTCCACCGGCCAAAGTTCTAGAAGGAAACTCTAATTTTTTACTCCAAATAAAAAAATTATGTGCAAGTGCATAGGTGGATCTTATTTATGGATAAACACTAAGATTCATATACACAATATCTTATTAAGGTTTATTAGGGTACATTAGATAGGCGTCCCCGCGTTCTGCTGGGTCTTCTTACTTCCTTAAGAAATTACAACGCAAGGGAAATGCTTCCATCAAATCAGCTTGAAAAATCTTTCAAAAAAAATCAGATTGAAACAAGAAATAAATTTTTTTTAAAAAAAAGGAAATAAGCAATGAATTTCAATGCAGCTACGAGGAAGCTGATGCCAAACCGTGTCTCAGTCGTCCAATTCTTCAATATATAAATACCCATCTCTTGATATTGCCCATTTCACCACCGAAATCCAATTGTAGCTTTCATCAAATCTCCCCAACTGTTCTTGAGCTTGTCTTTAGAGTCAGGTTTGATTGAGAACAAGATGCAGATTGGAAAAGGGAAGAGGTATGCTCTACTCTTGGCAGCGAAAGACTCAGACTATGTGAAGAAGGTGCATGGGGGATACTTCAACTTGTTTGTCAAGGCCTTTGGGGAGGAAGGGGAGCAATGGGATCTGTTTAGAGTGGTAGAAGGAGAGTTCCCAGACATTGAACATCTTGCAGATTATGATGGGTTTGTGATCAGTGGAAGCCCTTTTGATGCTTTTGGCCATGATCTCTGGATCTTAGAACTCTGCTCGTTGCTACAGATTTTACATTCCATGCACAAGAAGATACTTGGAATTTGCTTTGGCCACCAGGTGGGTTTTTCGCTCTTCCTCAACTTGTGCTGATCATTGATTGATTTTACAGCATGAGTGCTCACCTCTAATTGACATGTGCAGGTGTTATGTAGAGTTCTGGGTGGTAAGGTTGGAAGAGCCTATGGAGGTTGGGACATTGGGTTGAGGAAGGTGATGCTTGCCCATGAAACAACTCAGTGCTTGCAGCTTTTGGGTAGCTCTCTTGGAAGTGATCCACCTTCTTCCATTTCCATAATGGAATGCCATCAAGATGAGGTACTTAATTAGTTCATATTAGATGAGTAGATCAATGCAATTCTGATAATATCATGATAATTTCATGACACAATATCAATGCAACAGGTTTGTGAGGTTCCTCTTGGTGGGAAGGTGATTGCTTGTTCTGAGAAGACAGGGGTGGAGATGTTCTGCTATGGAGACGACATACTAGGAATTCAAGGTCACCCAGAGTATAGCAAGGACATTATGTGCAATCTTATACAGCGCCTCCTTGATAACAAATCCATTGAGGTACATTTCATTCTCATATTTGATTAGATATATTTTCTGGGTTTGATATTGATCTTACAAGGAATAATGTATGGTTTTGTTTTGAACAGAAAAAGTTTGCTGATCAAGCAAGAGCTACAATGGAGGTAGCTGAAGCTGATAGAATGTTTTGGGAGAAGGTGTGCAAGAGATTTCTCAAGGGGGTAGTTTCATGACAAAGATTTGATATAGAAGTACCACATAATTATTTTATGTCTCTTGTTTATAAATGAAGTAAAAATAGTGTGTTTAAAATTTTTTTTAAATAATAGTTTTCAATGAAATTACGGTTATGGTATAAATAATGTAACGATTAGCCCTAAGTGACCGGGGGTTACTCAAAAATATAAATGATGTAAAAAAATAAAATTCAAGTACATAAATCATAACATGACAAATAATTCTAAAAAATTACTAATTATAAAAATAAATCATGTCATAATAACATGCAATAATACATAAAATAAATTAATAATGCGAACACAAAATCCCACAGCCTCCGACTATTTCCCGTAGTCACATTTATAGCACAAAGAAAATAAAAGGAAGTCTAATTTATTATCAATTCGTCAAACTTACGTTGGTAAAAGAACCACCAACCACACTCTTAATCCTTAGTTCGAAGCTGTTCACCTGCGGTCACAAAATCGCGTTAGTGATAAAACTACTAAGCCGCATAATTAAGTGAAATAAGTCAATATAATCTCTATCGTTATTTTTTGAGACTTTTAATAGTTATGAGCCTATGCTGAGCTCTAATTATGTATGGAGGGGTGGTCGTCCCATCCAACTGCAATCTCATGTATGCACACACACGCTACATAGCCCACGGCCTATAGTTATCGATATTTGTCATTTACCCACCATCTTTGTATCACAAGTGCATAATGAGTCATCTTGCACCACTGCGTCCTGTCACCCTTTTTGGCATAGGGGCAAGTATTTTATCTTTCAAGTAAATCTTAAAATTGCAGCCCCGTGTCAAACTGAGTCAATTCATTGACCACAGTTACACTCGGTGCATGGTGGTCAAATCTGGGCTCGGGCCAAGCAAGACTACGAAAAAGGAAAATGCAACATTTAAAATAATTATACGAACCTAGATGGTTCGCCAGTGAACTCGCAACCATGACCGATGATCCTAATCTTAACGAGAAAATAAAATTATACATAAGTATAATTTTATTCAAATAGAAATACATGCAACTAAATGGCTTAAGTATATCATGATTAAAACTTGACAACATTAAGCATGCAACATTCTAACAATATTAAACTTCAAAGTTCCAACACACTGGTATATTACTATTCTATTGTATGTTTTTTGTTCAACATGTTAATTACTTAACCAAATGAAATCTTATTTCAATTTTTGTCTTAGTGGTTAAAGTTACCATTTAAACTTTTAATTAATATTACTTGTTAACACCGTATTAGTGAGTAATAGTTACTTATTCTGTTACTAACTCTTAGGTACAGTAATAATAATAATAAGTTTAATAATAAAAATAACAAAAATAATAAGTTTAATAATAACTTGATTAAATTATTAATCTATAAATTTATACTTAACAACAATAATTACTCACATAAAATATATATACATGAATATTTATGTGTATATATATATGTATACACCCACAACACATTCTAACAGAACGTTACTTATATGTATTTATACATATGGAATATAAGTATACCTTCACCAGCATAATTTAAATAATATACTTCGACGAATACATACTTTATATTATCAAAAATAAATTTTATATATATATATATATATATATATATACATCCTAAATGTAATCACAATATAACTTTTTAATATTATATGATTAATTACGTATGCATAATACATACCGACATGCTCAGACATTTATGACTCAATTAAAATACGTGTACAACAAACACATAAATCAACAACAATAATAAGAAAATAATTTGGTTAATTATATATAAATAATATAAAGCATGCACTTATCTAAATAAGTCAATATAAGATAATAAACACATGATCAATTATTACCAATATCACTTAATTTAATTTAACTCAACTTGTATTCATTAATGTGAATTAATTAATATTTAATTAGTTACTAATCAAACTCAAAACCAAAAGATTGCAACCACCCCAAAACGAGCTTGTGACACGAGCGCCATAGTAGTGCTGCTTCTACAAGTTAGCAGCACACGCTACCGTTCTCAACAATGAAAATATTAGAATTCAAACTTATATTTAATCACACCAATATGTATAAGGTAAAAACTAGGCATTCTGATGATGTTATTATGCGTGAAAACATTCTAAATCACATCCTATATAGATAGAAACATGATGAACAAAAAAGATAATAGAAAAGAACTTACAGAGAAGAAAAAACAAAACAAAGAAGACTAAAAGCAGTAAATAATTATCAACAACCATAATTTATCTATATATTCAAGTTATGCATATATGAAAACTGAAATTAGGAGGGAAAGATGTACCGTAGAAAAAGGAAAGAAGAGAATAGGAACCGATGACAGGGAAGAAGAAGTAGCGACAGTTACCGTGTGGGAAGATGCCCAACATAAGAATTTAACTGGATAGCCAACTCCCCTAAAATCTCATATTATAACTAAAATATCTGCCAATGCTCTATCTTTCCCAGACCATGTCATCCATATAAAACAACTTCATTAAAGTTTTTATTTTATTTTATTTTTTTACTATCTTTACAAATAAGTTGGGATTTTTGGATTTCTTCACACTAGTTACAACTAGGCAAGAAGATTTTCACGAAAGACACATGTTAATGTGCTTTGACCCGAGTATCAATCACGCGGCACGTGGAATCCCATATAATTTAGCAAGGACTACCTTACAAGACTATGTACCGGCTCGACACCAAGTGAGCTAAGCTCAAAGGAGATGCTTAGCATTACTGGATTAATCGAGCTGCAATCAAGCTAGCCAACATGTCAATTATTGTGAACCAGCGGTTCTACTCAACAAGGCCAAGCGAATCATGGACTCATTGGACCAAGTGAACCTTGGACTTAACCAAGCCTTTTGGTTAGTGCATAGAACGTGCAAATCTGCAACTTAACCAAGTCATAAAAATGAGCAGGTAACTCATCAAAGTCGGCAAATCTACGATTCAACTAAGTCAAACAAGCCCTTGGCTCAACCTCACTCACCAAGCCGGCGCTAGAATGCGTAAAGTTTTATGAGTTAACTAAGTCAAACAATCGCAAGTGGCCGCCAAACGAGTTTGCAGCTCAGCTAGGCCAAGCAAGCCTTTGGTTCAACTGAGTCAAAATTTTCAATTTTAAAATATGAACTAATTTTATTTTAATTTTCTCTTAAAATCTACCAATTTTCTGATCTAATTTTTCAAAATTAAAAATTGAAACAGGAGTAGAAGAGGGGGTATGAAAAATTATTAAAAATACCATAGAATATTCTTCTATGCTTAATTTGATATTTGACAGAAAAAAAACATGCACAAATCTATGTATAGGAGATGTTGTACAATATCTCAAGGCAAATTTTTTTTGAAATATTTTTATTTAATTTCGAGATTTTAATTTGATTTAATCTTCAATTTATCAAATAAATTTTAAAAATATCTGATTGATTTGTAGAAGGGAAAATATGTAATTATACTCTTTTATCCAAGATTTGTTTGGTCTATTTGGATTGGAAGATTACGAGAGAAAAGAAAAAACTTGAAAAGGAAAATAACAAAAAAAGAGAAAACATTTTTCTATAAATTTCTTATATGTGTTTGGATGGAAAAGTAAAAGAAAATTAATTTTCTTATGAGGGTATTTTTGTTTGTTGTGAAATTGTACGATAGAAATATATGATTTGGAAGTCACAATTTTTTGTGTGTTTAGATGTCTTAAAATTTAGTTAAAAGAAATTTTAATTTCAATCAAAGTAAATCTATGTAAAAAAATTCAAAGTAATATTTTTTTATGAAAAATAAAAAAAATTGAAGGAAATTTTGAAAGGTAAATGCACGTGCATATGCACATGAGAAGAAATATTTCATTTTCATATTATTTTTCACTATCCAAACATATAAGGAAAATATTTAAAATTTTTGTGTCATTTTATATCACTCCATTACTATTTCATATGAAAATTTCTTCATTTACATTATTTTCATATCAACCAAATCGACCTTTAAGTGTTTAAATCAACTAAGGAAAATTTTGATAGAAGATTGCAACATTAGATAATCTAACTAAATCATGTCAACAATTTAAACTTAAATTTAATAAATTATATTAAACCAAATTATTTTATTATATAATTCAAAATTACACCACCTTATTCAATAAAATTTCAAACCACACATCATATATAAGTCATTGAAATGCAACCAAAAATAAATGTAATGTAACCATGATCCAAGTGGCTCTTCAAATAAGCCAATCGAACTCAAGGTCCATAAAAGTAAGGAAAATTTGGGTGGTGCACATAATATTACTCTTTTTGTTGGCCACATTTCCACTATTTTCAATTCCAGGTCATTAGTTTTAGATTTGACAAATATAGGTCATCTGTTTTGTAACCACATTTTTTATATTAACATTATGGGTCTTATGTTAGAAATCCAAGATTTTCTTCCCTTGAATTGATTTTTCCTTAATCATGTTCCATTTTATTATCGAGTCTTGTTGGTAGAAAGAACTGCACAATGCTTTGGGTATATTTAAATTTATTGATATTATGTATCAGTATTAAACAAATCTAAATTTTAAAATAGTGAATATTTATTAAATTTTAGCCAAAAATATATGTTTAGGGTTTCACTCCTAATAAATATAACGGTGTTATTAAAAGTTTAGAAACCTCGAATATCATATGTATAGAATAAGGAATAGTTACTATTAATAAGAGTTTTTTTAATGTGACTAATGAGGATAGTTTATATTTTGAATAAGAAAACGAGGACTAATAAGTATGCTCCTCTAAGTTAATTCTTGTTAGAAATAATGGTTTAATAAAAACCGATACACATAAATTTAATGCCAATATAGTCCTTAATTAACCACACACCCAAAAACAACCCTCCCCAAGCTGTATAGTGTTAGTAAGTATAAAGTTAATGGATATAAGATACACAAAGATGCTCTTTCCCTAGACTGTCCGGTCCGTCTCATGTTCTTTTTTTATAGTTTTTTCTTAAATTTATATAATTTTGGAGACTCTTCCCAATATAAGATATTTTTAAAAATATTATAATAGGGTTCTTGGTTGCATTATTTGGAGCTTTTTTAATAGAAAAATATAAAATTATAACTTTAATAGAAAAATATAAAATTATAACTATAACAACGAAAAATAATAATAAAATATAAAATGATAGAGGCATATTTTAAAAATTTTCACAAAACATTAAAAAATAAAAAGAAGGGTTGATTCGTTTTTTATTTTTTTCAAACTCTTAGATTATAACTAACCCAATAATTACAACCGCCAGACATTTTTTTGTGAGCCCGGCCACATTTTGTAATTATAACAAAATGAATTTTATGTTACAATTTTACTAAGATTTCATATAAAATTTTTTATAACACCCAAATGCCTTATAAGATTTTTTTTAAAAAAATATAATAATCCTATTTCTAACAAGTATAAGATATGTCGTATTTCCCACATGTCTAACTTTACATAAATTAGCGTATCATAACTTTTTTTTTCATTTAGCATATGGAATCTTCTAAAGCCGAAATTTCTATTTAACCATAAAAAGATGTACTATTCAATATTCAATTGTCTTCTTTAACAGTTTTATGATTTAATGAAAATTTTAAATTTAAACTTAATAATGTCCCTTAACATGGAATTGGGTTAGAATTTAAGGTAGAGGGATGGGTTGAGTTATGAATTAGTTACAAATATGTAAGTTTGAGCTGGTTTTAATCGCTTTATTTATTCATTTATTCATTTATTTATTTTTGGAAGGGTGAGAGAAAGTTCGGTTCCACCATACCTTTTGGGACTCGTTAATAGTTACATAATTTAAATATTTTAATGTTCATAATTATTAGAAGAAAAATCTAAAAAATATTTTAACATAAAATAGAAATTATAATATGAAAATCTGTTATTTAAAAATATATATTAAATAATAAATTTTATTTTTAGCTATTTATTATTATTTATTGTTGGTAATAATTAAATAATAGTTTTAGCTAATACAAAAATTTCAAAAAGTTGATAATATTCAAATATAAAAATTTTATTTCAATTAAAAATTTTAATTATTAATGCACATTTATTAAAATTATTACTTATTTTTATATAACTAATTTTAATATTTATATATAATTATTATATTCTAAAAATCGATATTTTGTTAAAGTTAAATGGATAGATATTCATTATTTTTATTGAAAAAAATGTTTACTTTACTTTTTAAAATTAATTTCACATAATATTTAAAAATAATATTTGTGGAATTAACCATTTAATGATGAATATTTATCTTTACTTATTTCTATCATTAAAGTAAATAAATAAAACTATTATAACCTAACCAAAACTCTCTTTTTTTAACTAATTCATAACTCACCCTACTCCTCTACTTAAGCGAACTTAAACCTCAACCCAAATTTCATGTTTGAGGGCATTATTGATTTTAAATTAAAAAATACTATTAAATCTTTAAAATGTTAAATATTACCATGAATAGAGAATAGTGGTTATTCTTACCATTAAATAATAATTTCTTCTCTTCTAAATATGTATGCCTCACGGTGTAAATTTCTCTACATTAAACGCATTCAATAAAAAAAAACTCTTCCCTTATCATATTTTTCTTTAACTGAGGCTAAGTAAGCACATTTTGAATCTTTTAATACTGAGGATCTCATAAATTCGTTTTTGGTTTATAATTATAGCTTACGTATTTGTGCATTTGGAATCATTTCCCAAAGAAGGGGAAATAACATTTTTGACAAATTTTATTATTTTTATTAAATTCATTTCGCTTGTGGCTATTTTATAATTTTAGTTTCAGATTTGTTTAGAAAGATGATTGTTTTCAAAATTATCTCTAATCACACGCTTGAAACTCTGCTAAGAATTTGTATTAACAACTTTAAATTATGTTACACTTATATGTTTTCATAGCTTTTAAAAATCTTTTTTGGATTAGCACATTCTCTTTGAATTATTTGAAAATCTTTTGTACTATATTAATTAAAATTTTTGGATTTGAAAACAAATTATTGCTCGTACCAATGTTTTTTATATTATATAATATGTTTTCAAATGTCTTATATTTTTTAAATAAAATAAAAATAATAAAGAATATATTTTTGTCGAAAATGGGTTAATAAGCTAGTTTAACAATAAAAAATGTATTTTTATTTTCGCATCTACACACTTATACTTTATTTAATAAATGAAACCTTGGTCAATTCACCAGGCCTGCTATGTAGGGCTGCTAATTGAGTGAGCCAGCTCATGAGCATTTAGCATTCGGCTCGGTTCAACTCGACTCGAAACTCGACATTTAAATACTCGAACTCGAACTCGAATCCTACGAGCCGAGCTTGAGCAAGGCTATGTTCGACTCGACTCGACTCGGTTATAACTCGAATTCGACTCGAACTCGATTCGATACAATAATATAATAATATAATTTTTATATTATATATATATATATAATATACTAATAAGTTTAATTATAACTAGTTATATTTATTTATCTACAATAAACTAGCAAAAAAGTGAGATAGTTAAGATGGTAGGTATTCAAGTCCTTAACTTTTGAAGAAGGTTGTGGGTTCAAATCACACTAAGTGCATGTTTTTAATTGAGTTAAACTTTTAATCGAGCGAGTTCAAGCTTGAACACAAGTCGAGCTCGGCTCACTCGTTTAGAACCCCTACTGCTATGCATCTATTCGGGCATACTTGTAACACCCCAATTTCGGTTCACTTAAGAATCGAATCAGAAAAGTTGTGATCGAGTCGAGTCATGTTTAAAGCTGTTGGTCGATACGACTCGATTGATCAAATAGATCAAAATAACCCTCTTGGTGTCATGAGAATGGAAGATATTGTCAAATAAACATCAAAATACATCAAATATAAATAAATGCAAGAAAGTAAATATTAGGTTGAGTTTAAGTGTGTGTAGCGTTTATTTGTCCTCCCACCAAAGTCGATACAGGATTTACAAGACCTACATTTATTATATGAAAACCGTCATCCGAAAAATAACTAATACAATATGGGAAATGGGTATTCCATTACCCACGAAAACTAAATGACCCGACATCGGAGGGATCTGATAAATGTAAAACCCGTGACTCGAGTCAGGGTTTTATTATAGCGAACCAATCGGTTCAACTGTCGATTCGAGTCGAGTCAGCTCATAGACCGCACGTTGAGTCG
>JAVDBV010060285.1:0-10467 GCA_032619315.1 Piper longum
CATCCATCCCAACGCCGCCTCCACCTCATTATCCCAATGACGAGGCTTTGAAGGTAGAGGTGAACCATAGGCTTTTAATCTTTCTCCACGCGTCTCCATCTGATTCTGCAGTGACCATAGGCGTCTTTACCCCCGGCGGTCGTAAAAATCACTCTTTCAAGCACTCAGTTGAGAAAGGAGAGCAGGCGAAGTAGAGAGAAGGAATTGAGAATGGGCGGCAATTCGCTCAAGGAAGAAGAAGTGGCTCCCTCCGATGAGGACAACTCCGGCGGCTCACCCGTCCCCAACCCTTTTTCCGAGGGCGAGAGGGTCCTCATCGACCACGTCGTTCAGCTCTACGAAGCGAGGGTTCTTCTCCCTTCCCATTCTCTCTCTCTCTCTCTCTCTCTCTCTATCTTTTCCCACCTTGAATTTCTTAACATAAAAAAATGATCATGTTCTTGTTTTGAGGAATAGGCGGAAAAGAAAATGTAATCTTGAGGATCGGATTATTCTTTTTTTTTTTTTTTTGAACATAGTAGTGAACAGTTTGCTAGGCTGTGCGAGGGTCTTGGTTCTTATGTTCTGAAAGATATGGTGGACCTAGTATGTGCTCTGTGGCCCAATGCTACTGGTGGGACTGTTCCGGAAAGAATAGGCGGAGACAAGTGTTGTGAGAGTTGGAATTATTTTGCTTGGTGATAAATGTGCCCACTTGGTTGATTTTGATGTTGAGGTTTTCTCACATAACTTGCCAATTGTGTTGTACTTTCTTCATTATGTATTTTTTAAAATTTTATCGTCAATATAACTTAATATATGCCTGAGTAGAAACGTCTACTGGGTTTGCTAGTTTTATTAGATTCTGATAATTTATACAACTTGTCAATGGCCCTTACGTCAAATTTTTTGAGTTCGGTCTCTCTTTTTTTATTTTAATAAAAAATGCTCTTCTTCCTGTATATTTTGTGTCTTTTATTGCTTAGGTGGTTTCTTACTTGTTCTAAAGGTTATGAAAATCGAGCTTCGCAGAGATGAATGGAGACATCTTGTCCATTATCTGGTAGGTTCTCTTCTACGTTGTTTTACGTTGTGTATGCGGGACAGAAAGTATTTACCACTTCTAACCAATGCCTTCTATCTGGTTTAACAGGGATGGAGCAAATCGTATGTTTCTGATCTCCCTTCTTCTATGCATTGTTTTAAAATCATGCCGATTCAGTGTAAATTCTTTGCTAATTATTTAGCTCGAAGTTGTGGTGTGATCATGCTTCCATTGTTTATAGATTTTGTGTAGCAATTTTTATGTTTATTATTACTGCTAAAACTTGACATCTATGGAGGTTCGTAGAGTATGTGATGCTGATAGAAACCCGACATTTGCATAGCTTAATGACTTTTACTTATATAAGGGAGTTCTATGCCACTTCTAGGATTTAGGTGGTTTATTTTCTGATTTTGTCATATTTTAAATTATAACTTGAAGCTCGATGACATTAGAGTTAGTCTGTTTGTGTTGGCCTGTGGATCTTGTCAGTATGGAGATAGCTAATGAAAGTTATTTCTTGGTGAACTCTTTGTGCGTTCCCAAAGTTATACTTGTAGGATAGTAATTTTTTTAGCTTTGTCATTCGTGGATCAATCTCCTTTTCTTTCTCATCTCCATACATTCTCCATCAATTCCTTTCTGCTCCGTATTAACATTCTTGCCTCTATTTCCTTAAACGATTAAGATTTGAATTTTATAAGCAATCAAAATATGTGGCTTCAACCTTTTTATGAAGGATTTGAAATTTGAATGGTGTTTGACTTTTTTTTATCTTGATTTGAATGAGTTGGATGTTGTTAGAAGAGATTGATTTGTTGCTATACTTTTATGGATCACAAGTTTGAACATGTGCTGATCCATATGCAATGTATTCGATATAAATATACATTAAAGTAACAGGTCTAAATCAGTTTGATTTTACCATTTTTCTTTTCTGCATACTTCCTTTTTACTCTATCTCGTTCTACACTATTGAGTTGAATTCTAATTTATAAAAACTTCAACAAGTCTATTATCTGAAATGCAGTTTTTTCTGTGGTTGTTAAATATATTTAAATATACTTAATTAGATATAGATTTTAGTTTATGATCCAGCAAAATAGCGAAAATGTGATCTAAACTCTATCATGTCGATGATGATGGTGTATTTACTTCTGTTGAAAATATTTATTTGGTTTCACATATGAATTTTAAAATCTAGTCACTGCCTAGTCTTAAATAGTAGAGTTTCTGTTGTAGTTCATGCAACAGGATATCATACAGTCTGCCTGTAGATGTACCTAATGGGTGTTGCTGCTTCTAATAGTAATCAATTTAAAAAAAGAAATATGATAAAAAGCCAAATGAAGTTTCATGAATTTTGCTTATTTTATTTCATGAAGTTTCTCTTTAGTTAATCTATAGCTGAAGCTGCATATGAAGTTCATCAATCGAAGGTCTCATTAGACCGAATTGTTGTAAGCATGGATTTATGGCACAGCTTTCTGTTTGCTACTGATCTCATTGTTTTTTTTGTTCTTTTGTTATTTGTTGACAGTTGGGATGAATGGGTCACGCTTGATCGAACAATGAAGCTTACAGAAGAGAATGTTAAGAAGATGAATGAATTGTTAGAAAAATCTCAGATTCTAGAAAAGAATACCAAGGGAGGGCGTGGAACTTTGAATAAGAAAAAACCATTAATGGTTTTTTGAAATTTATATTGAAAATTTTGTGTAAATTTTTTTTCCTGTTTCATGTGAAGCATTAATATTTTTCCTATTCAAAATGTGCAGATAACAAAATTGATAAAGAAGACATAAGGCACTATGGTTAGTATAAGTATTCTTTATTCTTCTTCTTCTTCTTTATGTTTTATTTTTGTTTTTTTATATTTTATTTTTTTGTGTGTGTAAGTGGTAACTTGCATACTGCCTTGGTATAATCGATGTCAGCATTACATGCTGCCAAACTGAACTTGCTTTTTTAAGATGTTGACATAATGTACTTTGTGGTTAGGAGGAAGAAGCAAGAAGAGAAAGCATGAATCTGGTGCTGAGGTACATTTTGCATTCCCAGGAAATATTTCCTGTTAGATTGCCTTGGCATTGTTTCTTGACTTGTGCTGATTTTTGTTTGTCGGATAAGATAACAAAATCTCTTTTTGGTTTTGAATGAGCAGGATAAAGACGCAGAATCTGCAGAGAAGCTTGTGAAAATTCAGTTTCCTCCAACTCTTAAGAAACAGCTGGTTGATGATTGGGAATGTGTTACTCAACTTGGTAAGGTATATTCGTTGCTGAATTCATCTGTTGATCTTTCTCTTTTCTCTGATTTCAGAAGCCACACTGATCGAAGCCTGTAATTGCATGTCTTTTTGTAGCTTGTGAGGCTTCCTCGTAATCCAAATATTGATGACATATTGAAGAGATACCTTGAGTACAGTGTGAAAAAGGATAATACGTAAGCCTTTTCTTGATTTAAAACCATCAATCAAATGTGGCAGTTTTGTCATCCAACCATATTCTCCTGTAGTCATTAGCCTTGTGATGGGATTGATCTTGGTATGCAGTCATAGTAAATTAAGTGGGAGCTGAATTTTTTGGAACATTGTTTATTAAACTGTCTAGCATTTAGTTTTTATTGTGTTGAAAACGAATCCATTTATCAAATCCATCAGTTCTTGGCTTCAAGAACGGCAATTTTTTTTTGTTATTTTCGTCCTAGAATTACTTTGGATGTTCCTTTTGTTGAAATGCCAAAAAATTCTCTTCTATATGTCTGTAAAAATAAGGCCACCAGATATGCCATTTACTTTTACTGAGAAGTTAATAATTTGTATCTATGCTCTCTGAAAAGCATACGCTGTCATTTAATTTGAAGGCAAGTTCATTTAATTTTGGCTTCAAGAGCTGCAGCTTTTTATTATGTTCTTGCTCTAATGTTCTTTTGGGGGTTCTTTCGGTCAAAGTGCTAATTTTTGTAAACAAAATTTCTTGTGCAGATATCCATACAAATAAGGCCCTGCAATATTCTCCTATTTACTTCCTCTGAAAATTCTATCTATGATTTCTTTAGCTTCGGGTAAAAAGTGAAAATCGTTTCTGTTATTTTGCAGAATAGCTGAAGGAGTAGGAGAAATTCTTAAAGGACTTCGTGAATACTTTGACAAAGCGCTACCAGCAATGCTTTTATATAGAAAGGAGCGCCAGCAATATCAGGAGTTAGTAAATGATAATGTATCTCCTTCAACTGTTTATGGTGCTGAACACCTACTACGATTGTTTGGTATGATTGAATCCAACTATTTAATTTTATTTAGTGTCTTTTTTTAAAAAAATTTTCCTCTAAAGTGAATATGTTTCATGTAAAGAATATATTTATTCATCATTGAACATAGAATCAAAGGACAGATGATATTATTGCCCTTCTATTTTAATGGATGAAAGAAGAGTTGGCTAAATTGTCCTGATAACAAGTTTTGTATTCGTTTAACATTTTTTTTTCTTATTGTTTGCAGTTAAATTACCTGAGTTGTTGGCGTATGTTAACATGGAGGAGGAGGCTTTGACACGATTACAGCTAAGATTACTTGATTTTCTCAGGTAATAGTTTGTTCAGTGAATTCTATCATATTATGATAATATGTTGTATATTGGGTGATTATTTTTGAGAAGATGCTGTGGTTTTCTGGCATGCTTTACCTTCACTTTGGTTTCTTTTCTTTCTTTCTTTCTTTTTTCTTTGAAGTACTCTGGTCATTATGCTTTTCACCACAAACTTTGTCTATTTGGCTTCAGATTTTAACTGTTCATTTATCATTTTTGTACCTTTCTACTTTATTCATTCATTTAGTGGAAGTGGTCAATGTAATAGCCATGTGGCATTGTTATAATGCCCTTTTTGATTGAGACTCGAGATGCTTCCTTGTTTTATTAAAACAATTTTTTTCCTAGGTACCTGCAGAAAAATCAGCCGATGTTTTTCCTTGCATCATATGATGAATGTGTCAAAGAAAGTGAGGAAGAGCAAAGCAATTGAATGTGTACTATCAAAGAAACATGTTCTTAGCCTGGAACGAAAAAGAGAGATGTTCTTTAGCTTCCAACCTGTGTAGTTTGAGTCTTTAGCTTGAAATTTTTGGAGCCAATGTGCCCTTTAATTTCAACATTACTATAATGATCTAGAACAAGCCGCTGGAGGAGGATGCAAATTTTATTTCATGCTGTAAGCGTTTGAATTGAAGTTGATATAAATTTAAATATTTAATATCACAACTAAAAATGCGTCATGAATGTGTTTGTAATGGGGATTTGTTAGATGTTTCAAGGGGTGGATTAAAAATGGCCTAGGGCATTCCAACCGTGACGTAACTTCTGAGGTGTTTGCGAATTATGGTAGTCTTAATTGTTAGTATAGTTGTTTGACTCGAGTTTAATAATGGCGGAAAGTCACTCTACGTTGTTTGCATCGAATACGTAGGTTTGCAAGGTTGTGTAGGGTGAGCTCAGTTTATTTGTCTGTCTTTAACTAGCACAAAAACAAAAACGAGGTCTGGTGAGCTCTGTTGGTAATGATGGTTATTTTTCTTGGCACCTCGTTGAGAAAGAAAGGGAGTGCAGTACAGGGAGGAATGATAGATACATCAATTTATTATTTTGCTCTCTATTTTAATAATGCAATTGAACAAAACTCATGTTTCTTCAATCTATTATCGTAATTGTATGGGTTTCAAAAATATGAATATTCATAATATAAATTTAAAAAGTTCAAAATGAGTATAATGAAAATTGAGAAGGGTGTCTATTAATTTGAATGCTTTTTAACTTTGAATGTTTTAGTAATGTGTTATGGGTTAGTTATGTGAGTTTAGAGAAATTTCTTTCTCGAAGATTTTAGCCCCAATAAAAAGTTTAGAATAGGTCATGGCATGAACTTCCTGGATACAACTTGCTGATTACTCCCGCTTCCACGCGGCTGCACCTTCTGGCCGTAATATGGCAGGGCTGTTTAAGAAAAACAAACAAGCAAAAATTGTGACGAACACATGCGAGCGAAGTTATGTGGAAAGTGACACACCAATAAAAAAAAAAACAAAATCCATCGTTGAGTAGGCCTCCCATTTATTTCTTTATTAAAATTGATCCCCCATTTATGATCCTTGCCCCACCGCCCTCATGTCCTAACTCCCCCGTTGTTCTTGTACCTTTCCGGGGATCATAAAAGCATGCATGGTTATCCCACCAACCTTTTACGTTAAAATCAATGCATATGTATAAAACAGTGGTGCAACTTGTTACAAAATATATAATAATATGATAATAAAATAGCTTAGGCGAGAAATTTTTTTATAAGGCAAGCAAAATTTTATTCATAAAATAAATTATTACTTGCAACAAGTGGCCTGCGTGCACGCATGCAGGCGGGCGTGAGCACGGGCGGTTGTAGAATATGCGTAAAAGGGCTGCTAGAGCATACAGTACAAATTGAATCTACGACCTCCAAAAACGATTTAGGTGTAACGCCGACAGTACCGTGTCGCATATATTTAGTGGTCATACGGCCGTTGTACATCCACCCGCGTGGTTGTCGTCGGCCCAACCATATTTGGTCCAGCCTTCTGCTAGAGATATACCCGTCTTTATTGTCGATTTATTCATCTCTTCGTGATAATAAAATCATCTTTCCGTTCAATCTTTCTTTCAAAATAAAAATTGTCACAAGAGAATAAAATATAAAAAAAAAACATAAAAAATGGCCCATGACCCACATCGTGGCCACATTGCCAACGCCTGTGAGCTCCAAAACTAAGTCCAATTATTTTTACTACTCCGCTCTTGCTTCTTCGCTTCTATCGTCCAAATCAATCAATCTCTACCTTGGTGAGATAATATTCTCGCCATATTCTAGGACCAACATAACAGGCAACCTCGTACTAAATAATTGGCACGAACCCTCGCCTCTCTCGATCGGCTAGCATGCTCTAATGCCAAGTAACTCAATTCAGGCTTAAAAAATACTCATATCTCACCCACAATGATAGGCTCCACCTACTCTTGCAATCATCTCCTCTAGGAAAGTGCACAGACGCATACTCCATCTCTATCCACCCGTGAGTTTGAGTCTTCGAACTCTACCTTAACCGTAATCCCTATAAGCTTGTATGGGTTTCTAATCATCTGACCTTCAATTGCAGTTTATTGTCTTTCACAACCTTTAAAACTCCACCCTTTGTAAAATACCTACAACCTCTTGAGTTTAAAGTACTCAGTGACATCAAACTCTTTGTCAACCTTGGAACATGTCTCACATCACACTCTCCTCACAGTTTCATCAGCAGAAAAAAGAAGACAAGATATAGTTTTCTTTTCCAAAGTTAAAGTGGTCATCAGACTTAGGTAAATAAATAAAAAATAAGATTGTTTTCCCCTATTTTTCTACCTTCACATTGAGGTTCAACAATTATATAAAAAGATTTTCAAATTCATTAATATGCACCGTAAGATCCCTTCCCTTAGCAAGCTTGGCTTCATACAAGTATACACACCTCTTGTTTAATAAAACATTTTCTATACAAATTATATATCATGTATAACTTTTCTAACTTTGATCATATTTTAGAAGTCGTCTTTTCGCCCATTACATTGTGTATCACCTCATCTGCTAAACATTGTCGTATGGTGTTCACCACTGTTTTGAATTTCCATCTAATCGGTCGCCTTCATCCCTTTTTTTAACAGCCTTTTGTCAACCAAAATACTTTTTACCTTTCTAGAGTAAAATTTCCTTTGTTGTTAAATCTTTCGATTTTAAACTTGAATTTATCCTTCTACTTTATAACCGACTCTAATACTAATTATTGAGGTTATGGGCCTTTAAGAATAGGTGTAACGAAATTAAATATAGAGAAATATGACAAAATAATGATAAAAAATAATAAATAATAATAAAATAAAAAGACACTAAAAATTACAGTGGAGGATAAAAATTGTACAATCCATCGAAATGAGTAATTACTACTACGAAAGAAAACAAAACATTTACAAAGTTTCTCATTTTCCCTTTTACCTTGAATCAACAAGCTTGATTCAATAGCTTTTGAATTTTCTGACGATCATAAAAAGAAACCTTTCTCCCTCACCGAGAAACATTAAAGAATCTCTCTCTGGCCGTTCTTTAATCATAGGTTACAATAAGATGTAAGACAAAAAATTACATAAATAAATGAAGCAAACGTAAAAAAGCGGGTTTGCAACCTTCAACCCCTGTCGTGGCCGCGTCCCCCACGCTCGGGTGCTCTGATACCCGTGCTCTGGTGTTCAGTAATTTTTCTATCCAAGCAACCAGGCACTCGGGAGCTTCTCTGAATCCAAGTACCCGAGCGCTTGCTTGGCTACTTTTCCACGTGCCGCTCTTCCTCCTCCTTCGCTCCCATGGTCTAGATCCAACAAAAAATGGATCTTTCCATTCAGTAATAAACTAATGTTTTACAATATTTTAGAAAGAAGTTTACTTTTTAATTTTTATATGATCTACTAAAATAAGATGACAATAGAGCACTCTCTATACAAGTTAATAAGCCTTTTCCCTGCTTTCAACGGCATTGCATCAACAATGAAGAAGGATGATCCAAAATCTATACAATAAGAAAATCATCAGAAAATGGATGTGCAGTAGAAGACAAATTTGAAAAATTAATAAAAGGATTGAAAGGTGAAGAGAAGAAACTGCACAATTCCTATATGCTCCATATGAAGATGAAGGTTTGGAATTTCTTACTTCAAAACTAGATGAAAGCTTGCAGATGGGACTTCGAGGTTTATTTTTTAACAAAGAAACAAAGACTTGCAGGTATATTGAGGAAGAAAGCAGCAAGGAATTTGGAGATAGTGGATGACGAGCATATGGTTCATTGACCTGAAATTAGAGATGGTTCAAGTTGAATCCCAATTTGCTGGTCTGCCTGGTTTGGCTCTTATATCTTATACGTGAATGGGACCCCCGGCTCAACTTCAACCCATCCGGCTCAACCTATTTTAGCTTGCCATTTAACTTTAATTGGAAGCTCAATCCAACCGAAAGGTAGAAACTGGCTAGCAGCTGGCCTCCTTACCGCCGCCGTTTATTAGGTTCTTATTTTCTGAATGTAAAAACAAGCCCTGCGATGCTGCACTTTTCACATTATCAGGTGTGAACGTTTTTCACTAGGTGGGGTGCCACCGATGACACAAAAATTACAAAATTGCAGTATTTACCTAGAGTCTTTTATTGCTACGTTTAAGTACGTATTTAAGGACAAACAAACGAAGAAATTATTGGGCCCTTCGGGCCCCAAAAGTAACTTTTAACAGGTTCATGAGCCTCTCTTAATCCAAAAGCTAGCTTAAGAATTAAGGTTTTCCCATTAACCTATATATAAGTCACCGGTTGCCTCCAAATAGGATGTGAGATTAACCTAACAATTCTCCCCTTTACACATCACAACACCCAAATCATCTCCCCCTCACCACATGGGGAGGTAACATGTCTTGGTGAGGTTCCAGATGACACTAATTCGGGCCAACTTCGGACCGACCGACAAATCGGAAGACACAAATTCAGACCGGCCGACAAATTGTGTGGCTAATTGAGGTAACACCAAAACCAACCTTGGCTCTGATACCACTTGTTGGATCTTTTGGGCCCCAAAAGTAACTTGTAACAGGTTCATGGGCCTCTCTTAATCCAAAAGCTAGCTTAAGAATTAAGGTTTTCCCATTAGCCTATATACAAGTCACCGGTTGCCTCCAAATGGGATGTGGGATTAACCCAACAATTCTCCCCCTTGGCAAAATTTCATACAATTCTCTCACAAATCCAACTTTCAGTAGTGTCTTCAAACTCCATCTTTCAATTTGTAATAATATCGACCAAGTTTAAACAATGTTTAAACTTGATTGCAGTTACCACTTTTGTCAGCATATCAGCAGGGTTCTCAGCGGTCGGAATCTTCTGGATTATGACTCCACCTTCTTCTAGAATTTCTCGTACAAAATGATATTGGAGGTCGATGTGCTTCGTCCTTGCATGGTAAACCTGATTCTTTGCTAAATGAATAGCACTCTGACTATCACAATGCACTTTGATGTGCTTCTGTTTCATTCCAGTTCACCAAGCAACCCTTGAAGCCAAATTGCCTCTTGGTTAATTCTAGTATGCTCTGTGGTTGCGGTTTATACTGATCTTCCACATCAGAAAAAATTTTCCTCGAGCTCTTGGTTAATTTTAGTATGCTCTGTGGTTGCGGCTTGTGCTGATCTTCCATATCAGAAAAAAATTTCCTTGAGCCAGTTGGCTTTCCGCATTGAGAGATATTAAATAGACATTGTAGCAGAAATGACAGAAGCATCCACATCGAAGGCAACAGCTTCTTCATATTCAATTTTGGGAAGAACTGCTGTTACAAATTCAAGATTTGCTGT
>JAVDBV010060287.1:0-29153 GCA_032619315.1 Piper longum
AGAGCGTGGGTTGGAAGGGGAGCAGTTTATATTTATGGTAACACATACCCATGTGCAATACGGCTTTTTTACGTGGATAAACATAGAGCAAACGGCCCTTTGATAATCTAAATACAGGGAAAACACTTTTATGGGTCATTTTTCCTTTTGCTGGATTTGTATCCAATATATATATGCTTTCAATGGCGCCCGCCATATCAAAGCACATATATTTTCTCATACCTTACATTGTTAGGGAAGAGGTCTATAAAACATTTATTTGAAGGTGAAATGGGATTTCATTAATGTGGATACTGATAAGAGATTTTGATTCAATTTCTGCTTTGGATTGGTAGGTGGCAGGATCTCTTCCCTTCCACAGATATTGACGAGACCAGAAGCTTCATTTTCAGGACACTTATTGTCTCCAAGTTTTCTCGAACACCAACCACACTTCCCCCACACCTCTGGCAACCACAGAATAGTCAGTAGTTGGCAGCCTCTTCCCAACATGAACGCATCTTCGCACTCAAATCGTGCTCACTCTCTTCTGTCATTGACAAACCCAAGTTTGGACATTAACACAATGGATGACATTGTGCAGGCAGCTGACACTCTGTCTACTTTGAACTCAGGATTAAAGCATTATAACCACAGCAAGCTTCTCTTAGATTCAGGTAGTTACAATGAGTTCTTTTGCAGTGAGAACTCATGGAGAACACCAGGCAGTTTCCCCATTTTGGAGAAGGAATACCATTTGGAGAACACTAATTTAGTTTCTGGAGGGGAGTTCATTGGGCAATCCGAGGTAGCCTCCTCATGTCTCGCAAGTGCGCTAACAGAGCCAAATTCTAGTCCCGCATTGCTTACCTTGCCCACTTTTTGGCCAGGTTGAAAAAAATATTGAGAACAATTAAAATTCTAAGACAGGTGCTGATCTTGGATGTTTATGTGTGTCAACTTTGATTCAATCAATAATTGCTTCAATGTGGATCTGGTTTGGGAGCTGTAATAACCTTTTTTCAAACTAATAAGTTTGATTGCGGAAGAAATGAAATGCTTGCACTTACTAATCAAAAGGAGTACATGAGTTGGAGAATATTATGTAGTGAATGCCAATGTCATGGGGAGGATTAACAAGTGTTTTGCAGCATGCCATCTCACCGGAAAATCTTCATGGTAGTCAAATCCTTTCAGAAGGACAGTTGTAAGATTTTCATTTATGCTAACAAAAAGGTTGTTATCACAGTTGCGTTGCTGCTGAATTCTATGCTTGCTGCATTCTCTGTTCCTCTCTCACCATAAAAGACATCTTTCACGCGTACAAAAAAATACAAATAATATATATATATATATATATATAAATATAAATATATAAATATATATATATATATATATTTGCACAATCCTGTACTTTTATTTTAAAATTTTTTATTTATCTATTTTTCTCATAACAATTGGCATGAAAATAAAAACCGCTGTTTTCTATTACCGCAAGGAGGTTTAGTCATTTGCTACTACTTTGCTGATTCATTAAAGTGCTTAAAGAATTACATATATATATTATAAATCTATAAATTGTAACATTTGCTTCATTAGATTTTCGTCAAGCAAAAATTTATATTTACGTGATTTATCATTTCTCGCTTATATAATCAATCACTACTTAAACTCGATCAAAAACTCTCGGAACATCAGTCTGGCCTGTAATATTGAAATGCCCACGCTCACCCTTAGCTATAGTTTTTTTTCTCGACAATTGAATAAGAAAATATATTTAATGTTCTCGTGTTACGCGTTTGCTCATTTATTATTAATCTAACACTACTTAAACTACCTGATTGGGTTCATTTTGATGCCGTGGGTGTTGGGCACGTTGGCGGTGCTCCATCTTGTTCAGGTGGTCTCCCATGTGTCCTTGCTTGGGAAGTCGCTCTTCGTGCCGGTTGTCTGTCCCCGGGATCGACCTTCTTCCATGAAAATCTCTGGTACGTTCATTTTTTTTTCTCTCTTAGATATGTTGTTTTTTATGTGAAGTGCGAAGTAGTTTGATCTTGTTATTGACATGGTGGTTTGTGAGGCATAAGGTATGACAGTTTGATCACATTTCCATGTTTTTTTTAAAAAATAAAGTTATGAAATGGTTTTTTGATGGAATTTTTTTGTTGCTTTGGTTGATGGAAATTGGTTTGAATATCTTGTGACATGATTGTGTCCCATGATGCACAATGCGTTGTGAAATGGTTTTTGAAGGTATTTGTGCGATTGGTTTAAATGTAAGAATGAAATAAGTCCTACATGATGATGAATGTGAAGTACTAGATCCGTCTATTTTAAAAATACCTTTTTTTTCTACCATTAAAATCTCTGATCGTTGACTTTGAAGTTACTTTGTTTTACGTTGCAGATTAGCTTCTACCTAAGTTCCCAATCCTATAGATTTCAATCCAACTTAGTTCGGCAAGTAATATCTTCCTCGCATGGCTCCGGAAAATGTGCGGGGTCGCGCTCTCCAACGTAGATAGTAGCCAACCATCATCAATTCCCTCGGAGTATTTATTTTTGGCTTGTTGAGAATGATGTAACGGGTCTCCTATTATGCAGTGTAAATTATTTTTTGGAAAATATCGTAAATATGACATTTTAAAGTTTTCTTTAAAAAACAATCGAGTTTACAAAATTATATCAGAAATAACCATTTTGAAAATTTTCATGTCAATTATGACCAAAATTTTTCATTTTTAAATAATAAAAAAATACCCATAAGATTTATTTTTATTAATACCGAAATATATAATAGATAGAACTTACAATTTTTTACTAATTATATATATATATATATATAAATAAGAAATTAACTGATAAATATTAAATAGAATATAAAAATATATTATTGATGAGCTAAAAAGTAAAAAGAAATATTGAGTTTTGGACAATTAAAAAAAATTAAATTTTGCCCATCAAAAATAAAAAATAAAATAAAAAAAATATTTTTAGATGTTTGAAAATTTAATTTGAAAATGTCACATTTTATTAAAAATGAAAATGCTTGTTTTATCAAATATATTTTTATTATGAATGTTTTTTAAAAAAATGTAGTATCATTCATTATATAAAATACAAAAAAAATATGTTTGAAAAAATTTAAAATTTACTGAAGGGTATTTATGTTAAAAAAATAAATGATAAAAAATATTTTTAAAATATATGAATTAACTATATGTGAAAAAAAAATTGAGTATATTTGATATACAATTAATATTTTAGTTATTTATAATAAAACATATTTATTTATGATATTTTCCTAAACCAAACCAAATGCTAACAAGTTCAAAAAAATATTGACTTGTGAGGTGATGAAGCACCTTCAATAACTATATTGTAATATTAAATGAATAGGAATTACACTTAAGTGTGAAACCATTGAAGAGGCATGATCATCATATATAATACATAGCCGAAGAGGTGATAAATTATAAAATACCGGACCGCGAGCAAAACGTGTTCAAAACGAAGTTCATAAATCACAACCGATGCTTCGTTGCCGCCAATCCAGTCCTTTGCCTTTAAGACATAAGGTAAGAATAAGGTCAAAACATGCATCACAATTATTAGGTTTATCTTACATTGGTCGTGAATAATATTTGTGATTTGTATATAAATTAATGAAAAAATTATATTTTTTAAGCTAATTGTAGGATTAAAAGAGACCCGTAATACTTATTTCAAGTCTTTTTTGGGTATCAAAGCCAAGTGTGGTGTCGGCATGTGTCGATTGTGCTTGATAATTTAAAGAAAGTTTGTTACGTGATGAAGAGAAGATATGTGAGTTCCGTCTCAAGTGTGGTGTTGGCCTATGTCAATTTATATCTGATAATTTAAGAAGAGTTTGGCAAGTGATGAAGGAAAGATATGTGTGATTATACCTTATAATTAAGAGGAATTTGTCAGGTGATAAAGGGAAGATATGTGAGTTCCTTCAAACGTACTTGCTAATTTAAGGGGAGATTGATAGGTGATGAAGGGACCATTTTGACTAGGAACCAACCCGAAACAATAAAGTGCAAACAAAATATCTACACCGGTTAATGTCAAATTCTTGACATGGCAGAATTCGATATAAACCGGCATTGATATAACAAGTTACATGTCTGTTTAAGCAATTGATGATTAATCAGTGACTCGGAATGGAATGAGGTGTAGTTGTTGCCGACGGAAAGGGTCCATCTATCTCTGTCTTGTGCCTCATATATGTTTCCAATGGACAGCGCAAGACTATAATTTCCTACCCAAGAGTATCTTCCCTTGCATGTGATTGTTTTCTAAAAGTGAAAGTTATGACACAAATTGAAGAAGTTAAAGGCGATTAAATGTATCCATCAATTATGGTAATCTTACTCTGAAATTCTTTTGTGCAAGCATTCAAATCATATGCGAGAGGAATTCTTAACTGGTTGATTTTGCCAATCAAAAGTATCTTTGACGCTAATCAAAACATTTCATCCAAGCTATAGTTTGCAAGTGATCTGTGTTTCTATTTCTTTATAATTTTCTCCCTGTTTTCTTCAAATGGCACTTATTTTGTTATAGTACCGTTATTAAATAGACGTGAAATAAAAAAAATGGTTGCCCCAAGTGATTTAATATGACAATTGCTAGTTCCTCTTATGCCCTTTGGGCTCTTAACTAAACTTTGATATTACTGTTAGGTCAACGGCCCCTAAGACTTTTAATAATTGTCACGGGTCTTTTTAATTTAAAAATTAATTAAATGAATAAGACTTTCCCATTAACATATATACAACTCAGTAACACCTTCTATAACCGATATGAGATAAACCAAATAACTTCCCTTCACACTTCAGACGACCCCGAAAAAATCATCGCTTGACAAATTCCCCTCAAATCAGTAAAAACCCATGACAGAGTTAGGTGTAAGCAAAGATTACATTTTACAAGATCATAACCTGATTATGATGCTCTTCTTTGGGCTCCCAACTAAGCTCCGAAACAGGAGTTATAATAGTATTCTAAACGAGACTTATAATATGTATCACGAGTTTTTCTTAATTTAAACATTAACTTAAAAAATAAAAATTTTCTATTATACTATATATAATTCACCAATAATTTTTACTACCAATTTAAAATAAACCAACAATTTCTTCCGTGGCATAATTTTGAGTGCGTTTTGCCCACGGTTTAGTATGACGTCGTTGGCTTCTCAATACGGTGTGAAAGATTCAGACGATCCGACACATCATTAATGGAGTCCCATATCATTTTGTTATCATCTTCTCGTTTTCTCCTTCATCATTCGCATCCAAGACCTGATCAGCATTATCATGTCGAGCGCGTATGTGCGGTATTAGCTCAAATCTTTTCCCTGTTTAAAAAAATCTGTCCCTAGAGAGGCGTAGATTTCAGTGACCATGTTCCAATTTGGCTGTAAAAGTCAAAACCAATGCTTGTTACAAGAAAGCATTGGTTATAACTTTTAATTTTTTTTCCCCAAGCAACTTTTTAAGTTTTAACCAAACATAGATTGAGCAAGTACAAGAGGTAAACATTAAAATCTACAATTTTTTACGGGGACAATAATTTGTAAACTGGGGAAAGATATTTGCATACACAAACCCAAAAGGAGTTGCAGCTTAATTAATAATCTTTCCTCACAAAAACCCAAGAAAATGATAAAAGAAAAACTGAAACCAACCTTCGAGTGGCATTGAGTCAATTGTAGGAGTGATCAACCAGGGTAGATGTGGATCCTCATGGCTATAACAAGTAGGGCTCTTAAACAAGCGAGCAAGCCAAACTTCACTTGCGCTTGAACTCGACTCGAATAGTTCAAAGTTTATTCGAATTTGATTTGAGATCGAAAGAGTTTTGAATATATATATTTGATATTAACTCGAACATTTTTAATATTATTCGAAATCGACTCGAACTCAAATACACTTAAACTATTAAATTTTGAGGAATTCAAAACCAGTTCATTTAGGAACTCGAAACCAACTCATTTTAGAAATTGAAACCAACTCGATAATAAAGTCGAAAGTAGCTCATTTAGGAAAAAAATACAATTATAGAGATTAAAATTAATAAAAATAGTCTATCAACATATTTATATAAATCATCTCAATAATAAAAGGTCTTTTTAAGTTTCAACCATGTTTCAATTTTTTTTACAAAATATCGAACACCATTCAATAGTGTAGGTTTCCAAAAAATATAAAATGTTTAGAATTGTAAACCCAAAATTGAAAAAAAAGCTATCAGAAGTTGAAACATGAATGAATAAAAACACCTGCTATTTGAAATTTACTTCAATTATTACTTACAAAGTACACTTTAAAGATAAACATCTTCATGTAATACAACTAAATTTCATTACCACCAAAAAAGGGTATTGAAAGACAAAAATTAGATCATAAGTTATGCAAAAAAAATTTAATTTGAACACCAGAATAGGTGACAATCTAAAGCCACATCAATCCAAAATGGAGGCTAACTTGCATTCATAGTTTGAAAGAACAGAATTTGGGTTTTTCCAAGCAAAGATTCGAAATTTAGGAATATAAACTATCAAAACTATATTTTAACCACATAAGACCATCACGATTTCTGTGCCTGGAGGAGTCGCAAACAAAGCAACTACATCTAACCACACTTTTCATCAAAGTAAACCAAACTCCTCCTAAATGAAAAATAAATCTAAAAACCAAAAGCCAAAAGCCAACACATGAATAGAGACAAAATCTTACTATCTTAATCGTTGGTAAAATTCATTCCTAACAGTAGTATCCTTATACAAATCCTGACACAAACAAAAACCAGTCAAAGCATATATCAACACTGGCTACACTGTTTGACTAAAAAAAAATGTATATGAAGGGAGTTGCGGAGGCCAACACCCATCCCTCACCACAAATTAAAAAATAAAATAAAATCAAATCTCAACTTCTTCCATGATGATTAAGTTGTCTAATTTGATCTCTACCTGTAGCTTTATACTTAATTTTTTAGGGTTAAATTTTCTTACTTTTCACCTAATTGGCCCTTTGCTCCACTGTGAATGATTCCTAAAAGTAAAAATAAAATAAAAATAAAAAAATAGAGTGAAAATGAGAAGAAACGAAAGGGTTGCAATGCAGAAGATCAAACAAATAATTTGTACTTGATGGAGAAAGCAAAGAAGTGGAAGAAGGTTAGGGGTGGGCGAGAAAAAGAAAAAAAAGGGATAGGCGAACATATGTTGCTCTCCAAAGTTTTTTCTCCATTTCCTTATTTTTTTAAAATAATTAAATAGGTTAATGGCTCATTGCAACACTGTCGTAGGCGGTGGGGATGAGAAAACCCAACAGCGATGGAACCCAGGAGGAGGATGGGGCAACGGCCAGTGGTGAGGGCATGGTCAGGGTGGAGGACAGCAATGGTGATTGGAGAGGAAGGATTTAGTCGGCCACAACAGTGGTAGTGGCCAGAAGAAGAGGGAGGTCAAAAGAGGAAGAGTTGTAGTGAGGGTGCAGTTCGGGTGGAGGAAGAAGACAATGGGTAGGGGATGGTGGTTGGAGATGAAGTCTCTGGTTGGTAACAGCGGTGGCGGCGGCAGCAACCTGAAGAAGAGGGCAGGCGGGAGAGGAAGTGGAAGAGGCGCTTCAGGTTCGAGTCAAAATACATGTAAGGGTAGTTTTGTAAATAAAATTTGACTAACTCCCGACTCGAGTCTATAATAATAAAATAAATCCCCAAAATACTAAATAAAATATAATAAAATCTAATAAAATGATATAAAATTAAATTGAATTAAGCCATTTTCAATTTATTATTTTTTTAAAAAACACAATTTTCTGTGTTTTGATTCCATTTTGTGTATACTCATTGGGTATTTATTTTTTTGGGTTTGATTTAGTGCTTTCCTTTTTTTTCCATATAAGCATTTTTCATATCATGTTATCAACAAACATGGAAGAAATTTTTAATATAAGTGTGCATTCTTTATTAACATTTTTTTTCTTTTCCATAAAATTACGTGATGTTGTTTTATAGATAACTAAATAAGCTAATAAGGCATGGAAGCACCTTTTCGATGCAGTGTAGGAAAGAGACGATTAGAAGTTGGATGTTGGGAAGAATCCGAAGAAATATCTTTTAATACAAAATTATATCCTCCTTGTCACAATTGGAATTAAGTAAATATTGTGTTCATAAATTGACATTGATTTACCTCTTTCTTTTTACTATATATTTAAAACTATCATGTATGATTTTGATCGAGTATCAGTAATGGATAGCTCTTGTTTAAAGTCAAAGCCGGTTTTGAAAGTAAAAAATTAGTTATACTTCATGCCTTGGACGACCTTCAATGATTTTTGGATTTTCTTAAATGTTTTTCTTTATTATGCCATTGCTCTATTTGCAAGAATGTAGATAGTGGTGGAAGTAGATGATTAAGAATTATAGGTAATTAATCTAGTATGTAGTCAATCATAAGATTTATAAACAATTTTAAATGTGTTATACGATTTTAAATGTGTTTTAAGTAGGCAAGTGATATTATCAATATTATTATATTATATTATTGAGTCGAATTTGAGTCAAGCTACGAGTTGATTACGAGTCAAGTTCAAGTTATAACCGAGTCGAGTTGAGTCAAACACTGTCTGCTCAAACTTGACTCGTAGGATTTGAATTTGAGCTCGAGAATTTAAATGTTGAGTTTCGAGTTGAGTCAAGCCGAGTCAAACGCCAAATGTTCATGAGCTCAGCCACCCTCTTAAAATGGGTGGTTATAAGTCCAAAGTAGATAACTAGGGTTGTTAATTGAGCTAGCCAGTTCGTGAGTATTTGTTGTTTAGCTCGGCTCGAATCGACTTGAAACTTCACATTTAAATACTCGATCTCGGAACTCGACTTGAACTCGAATCCTACAAGCCGAGTTTGAACAAGTTAGTATTCAACTTGACTCGACTCAATTATAACTCGAACTCTACTCGAAATCGACTTGTAACTCTACTCGAACTCAACTCGATATTATAATGTAATAATATACATAATATGTCATTGTGGTGTTATGGCATGTAATATATTTTATGGGTTTTTTTTCGATTTTTTCTGGATTTTTTAGGATTGATTGCGAGTTAGTTATTATTTTTTGCTCGAGTCGTAGAGGAATCAACTTTCATTTGCGATATTGTCACCTCCCCATTTCTTCCCCCACCCCCGATGCTTCTTATTCTCCATGCCCTCCGCTGCCCTCCTTCTCCGTCACCAACACTATCAATCGATGCTGCAGGTCACTGTCAGAACATCGCCGACCATTCCCCTTGCCGATCGGCGTCACCCAGCCTCCACGACCCGATGAAGCCACCACGAGCGCGTCGTGCTCCCATGGCAAATCTAGCTGTCGGCGACCATCGCCGTTGCCATCCAGTCACCACTTCGGCGTAGTCGACCCTCCCATGACCTTCCCCGACTAGAGTGGAGCCCAGTGCTGCCCATCTCGGTCTGATCTCATCACCCCACTACCGACCGCCCCTGTTTTGCCCTTTTTTTGCCAAGCCACCTCCTCCGCAGACCTTGTCGACGTCATAGGTGTGTCCCCAGCCGATCCCAATGGTATCCCATACCACCTCCATCCTGACTGTATTTGACGCCGACAGCAGTTGCCGAAAAATTTACAGAATTGTGATTATGAGAGACTATTTTGTTGATAGATTATTTTGTTAAGTTTTAATTTTTATAAATGTATATTTTTCTCATCTATTTTCGAGCTTATAAACGACCTCATTTCGAGGTTCCGCATGAGACAATTTTGAGCTCCCAATGGAGCTAGTTTCGAACTCCCAATAGAGCTAGTTTTGAACTCTCAAACGAATCAGTTTCTGGCTCCCATACGAGCCAATTTCAAGTGAATTCTTAGAATTTAATAATGTAAGTATATTCGAGCTCGAGTCAAGCTCAAATATATGAGATATGTTCAAGTCGATTTTGAGTATACATGCTCGGAATTCGTTCGATCTCAAGTCGAATTCGAATGAACTTCGAGTTATACGAGTCGAACTCGAACATGAGACGAGCGAGCATAACTATATGGACGAGAATGGACATTGGGCTGGTCTGGAAGTTACTAAATTCCACCACCCTGTTCTTCCCTGGCAGTTGAAACACAAAGCCCGGAGTAAGCAGCACAAAATGACCGCCGCCAGGCACCCAGTCCGCCATGCGGGGACTTGCGTGCCCACTTTCAATGATTCATATGAGGTGAAATAATTTAGCAGACATGGTAAATGGCTCCAGCCTCTAGGAAAGAAAAACTGAACAAAAATTTACAAAAAAAAAAAGGATACGGAAGGAAGAGGGTCGACAGTAATGCAAGGCAAACTAATGGAAAATACATGTAAACATGTCTAATTGCCGTTGCCCAGGTTCTTTCTCCCTAGGTACGCTCACGTTTAATTAACATGACGAAATTGAGCAGGAGGAAGAAATATGATAATGGAAGAATTATGGAAAAAAAAACTGAAGAACAATTAATTTTAATTTAGATTTGTATGATTTGCGACAAATGGAGAGTGAAGTATGTGCAATGGAAAGTGACCAATACCATTACGAAAGCGAAGCATGTGCAGCATATTTTATAGTTATTAGTATCGAAAGCATAGAAGATATGTGAATTGGTCACTCTACATATACAAATACAAATATACAAGTTGCAACACGATCTATGATCTAACACCTGTTTTCTTCGTTAGTAAGGAATGAACTTAGCCACCCCACCCAAGTATGCTTCTCCTTTTCTCCTTTTAATCCTAATTTGTCCAAGTAAAGCACATTTCTCACTTGTCCTTCCCCAAGCAACAAGCAACGCTTGTGTCCATTTATGAGCACAACTCCTGATGGTGTTGCCAAGAGCTTCTACCTTGTAGTCACAAGAGAACATGGCAGCTGATTGGGGTCCCGTTGTTATTGCAGTGATTTTGTTCATCCTTCTATCTCCAGGTCTCTTGTTTCAATTGCCTGGGAGGATGAGAGCAGTGGAGTTTGGCACCATGGGCACAAGTGGGCTAGCCATTCTGGTTCACTCCATCATCTTCTTTGGTATACTCACCATTCTTGTCATGGCCATCGGAATTCACATACATGCAGGATGATCTGATGACCACATTGATCTAACTGCAGAGTGAAAAATGATTTGCTTTCTCGGTCAAATTTCTTACGTTTTTTTTACATCTGTATTTGAATTTGTTGCGGGAATTTGTAAATCATTCTTTTTAGTGTCTCCCTAGCCTACATATGATGTGTAATAGATTAATCTATTGAACTTGTGTGTTGATTCTGACATGTTGTTTAATGTTGGTTTATTTTAAAATGAAATGCACTAAGAGCCGCTTATGGTGGTTGACTGCCCACCTAATTATTTTTTGTTTTTTTGGAATTTTAAAAGAAATTAAAATAAAACTTAACCTACTTGGACAAAAGAAAGAGGAACTGATTATGGTAAAGAAAAATAGATGAAACATATTTCTGCGGTGCTTTCTACTCTGGCAATCACAAGAATGATGATATGCTCATGTAGTTGTAGAAATCTTTTGAAATTGAAGTAGGAGCGGAAAAATGGCAACTGCTATAACCCTGATACAGATTTTAGATAGACAACTTTGTTAGAATTATCCTACATCAGTCGTAAAGAGCTTAGAGGTACCTAACAAGTGATATCAGAGCAAGATTACGATCTTGGAACATGTAGCAAACTTAAGCAACGAGTTGTCACTGTAGGATCTAGTGCACTTGGTGAAAACCTTTTGAAAAAAACACTTGAAAGTCATGCAATGTATTCGAGTTTTGCTCAAACTAACCTAACCTAGTGTGAAGAACTAAATTGCAGAAAAATAACAAGGCACACAAAAGAGTCAAGGGTGATTTACAGATGGTTTTGGTCAAATTGTTACCCTAAATTCACCGCTGATGAATAGTGTTGTTCCTCCTCTGTTCCAATTAAGCAAGATTTGCAGCAAACAACTTAGTTAAATATTCTCATGCACCCATTAAATAGACCTTGCAATAAGCCAGCATGCTTTGAATATAAATAATTTCATTAAGATCGAGTTTAAACCAATACATTTTGTTACAAACTTATGGCAAATTTTTTGCACTACTCATTTTTTTTCACTTTCTAATATTTTATATTTGACTGGAATAAAAAAGTTTATTCATGTAAAACTCATGACTCAAGTCAGAGTTTTACATTAGTAAACTAGTCAGTTCAGCTGTTAGTTCGAGTCGAGTTAGTTTCATAACACGCGTGCTAAGCCGAAGCCGACCATGCATTATGATGATAACGTTAAGAAAATGATAAGAAATGAGTTATTAGAGTATATAACCGTATGTAGTTATTTTTTTAATATATTTGATTGTAGAATTATTTTTAGGCTGAATAATGCATTAGGATGTGTTATATAGCAGTTTAGTGGGTTATTAGCTATATAACATGTCACTTTGATGTTATGGAGTACATTATATTTAATGATATTTTTTTCATATTTTTTAGGATTTTTTTAGAATTTATTAAAAGTTAGTTATTATTTTTAACTTGAGTCGGAGTTGAGTCAACTTTTAATTACAAAATCGCCGCCCAACCCTTCACCCTAACGTTTTCCCATCCTTCATCCCGATCGCCGCCCTGATGCAGCAACCGATGCCACCTCCAGCCGTCATACCTCCATCGATCGATGCCACCGAGCTCTGTTGAGCCATTCCCCACCATCCCTGCCACTGCCCGGTCTCTATGACGCGCCAACGCTGCGCCCTTACACCATGCCTAGATGCTGATTTTGCCACCGGCCATGTCGATTTGCCATCGCCACCCCTTCGACCCCAGGCAACCTTCTCTCTAGTTGTTCACCATCGCTAAGGCCGGCCCAAGGCCGATCGGCGACCTTGATCGGGTGCTAGTGACCTCGACAACCATGGTCGCCATGGCCGGTGACCTCGCCATCACCGTGGTAGTGTTGAGCTTGCCGAGCCAGTGCCAAACCATAGCCTTGACACATAGACAGAAAAATCACCGAAAAATTGCCGAAAAATAGGATTTGTTGAAAATCGCTGGATTTTCGCCATATTTCTTCAGCCGAAACTGATTGAACATCAAACACTACCAAGTGCCGAATTTGAGTCCCTAACCGCATGACAAACCTTATTAGTCGACGATCACCGACGGCGTAATATATAATTACCTTTGACAGAATTGATTAAAATTGATAACTATTAGCATGACATGTTAGGATTTTATCGATTGGCATAGTAAAATATTTTTATTCTAAATAAAAATAAATTTGTATGATTTGAATAATATGAAATAAATACTAGATTAAGTAAATTAAGTATGAATTGTTAATTAACTGTACTGTAAGTTAGAAAATCATGATGTGAATTGATGTGAATGCTTGATATATGAGTATGTTAGTTAGGATGTGTGAATGCATTATTCAGATACTGGGCATTAACTTTTAGATTTGATGTATTGGTATAGAGTAGGAGCTCGCCGCCTAAGCTCATGGACACGATTGGAGCCTTTACTAGGTCTGTTGAGGACTCGCTTTTGGTTTGATCTTCTCACTTTATCGTGATTTGATTTGACAGGTAAGCAGGAGTATCGAGTGGAGGATTTATTGTATCCCGTCCACACGGGTCATTTAGTAGTACAAATTTTTGGATTAATAACCCTAAAGGATGAGATATATCAAGTTTGTTTTAGAAACTCAAATCCAAATCATGATGCCTTTGGGCCTACTATAATTATAATTTCTACCTAGACCAATGCATGTATGGTTTTCTCAGTTTTCTAGTGAGATGTGAGACAAGGGAGAGTCAACTCACGCACATCGCAAGCGATTGCACATGACAGTTAAAGTGGGCTAAGGATTGGTGATCGGGTTCCCGAGGGAACCTAACAACTCTACTTTTTAAGTTCTTCAAACTCAGAGAAGTGTGGAGGATTATGGGTAATGCAATGTAGTGCATGTCTAGACTTCTGGATTTAAAGAATACTGAAAGTGCATGCCTAAGAATACTTGGCCTCTATGCTCAGGGCTGCAAGTTATATGGAGGATGTAAAGGCCTTTTGGATAATTGATTTTTGTGAGCTTGGGATAGTTTGAAAATGCTGAGGCATCTGGCGAGTCAAAATGGAATTTTGTCAAGTCAAGGCTGACGACTCCTAATTAGTGCTCTTATCAATGTTTCTAATGCAGAAGTATAAATGAATAATTTTATTTAATAGGAGAGTCATCTCTCATGTGGCAGTTTGACTATTAGTTATTTCTGGACCAATAATACTCGTTACTGACTTTTTTGTATTATTTATGTAGGTGATAACCTGAATAACTGAGCGCTGTCGGGATTGCGGAGGAGCAACAATGCAACTTGCACACATGTACCAACTGAGATGGAATAACAATGTGCTTTAATAATATGCTATGTATTTTATTGTTAATAAATGATATGATGCCTGATTGCAGGAAATGTTTGGTGTGAAAATAATGATATAATCTATGAATGATGATTATTATACATGGAATGGAATAGGATGAGCTAATGGGGTTAAAACTCGACTCAAGAAATGAAAATGATCATAATGTGACTGTTGATGAAAGTACAATGTTATGGGCATTGTTTTATATATATATATATATATGGGATTAGATACCTTGGGGGTGACTGCAAGAAAAATTTCTTGCCCCCGATTTGGGCCGTCGGATATAATCTAACACCCCAGATCTGTTTTCATAAAAAAAATATTCCCCTCCTCACCCGTCCACGCTACCGCCATCGCCCTTGCCGTTTATTGCCGTCGTGCTCCCTTGCTAGCGCTTGCCCCCACCACCGAGCCCCCGCCTGCGCCCATGTCCTACAACACCGCCCTCACCATCCGTACCCCCCTCATCGCTGTACCTGTTGCTCGGGTCACTGCCCCCCACCACCAGTTCCATCGTGCCCCCTCGCGACACCGCCCGCACCGCCGCGCCCCCTTGCGTCGGACGTAGGCGCAGGCATGGGTGTGGCGGAGGAGCAACTGCGGTGGCACCGCAGGTGTGGGCGAGGTAGAGGGCGGTAGTGAGGTTGTGGGCTTGGGTACGGGCGTTCCACCACCGTCCACTGTGCTTCGCCCTCATCGTCGTGCCCTCGCCCTAGTCTCTGGATGACTGGTGGCGGCACGTCGAGCGTGGGTGCAGCGGAGGTCCTCGCCAATGCCGAAGGGTGCGAGGTCGAGAGCGTAGTGGAGGGCGCGGGTGCAGGCAAGGGCTCAGCGGTGGACACGGGCTCCGGCAGGCGAGTACGGGGGCGGTGTGGATGGGGGAGGAGGGGAAGTTTTTATTTTTAAGAAAATAATTTGGGCCGTTAGATTATATCCAACGGCCAAGATCGGGGCGACTGGAAGAAATTTTTCCTGCAGTCATCCCTAGGGTATCTAATCCCTATATATATATATATATATATATCAGGGTGGTCCCTATTGAACTTTTAGGTAGAGTATGTCTGTTTTATTTTAAAAATCTTATTTTTTTCAAACTTTTTATTAGTTTGGGTTGTTTTGAATATGAATGACATATCATATGATGCATCTAGAACAACGTTGGAACATAAATATCTCATCCATGTATTGAATGTTCACATCACTATCTTAAGACGCTGAGGGTAGATCCGGGTTGCCTTGACCGAATTAAGTAGATTAACAAACTGTTCAGTCGCCAGTAGCATTTCCGGTTCAGTTCGTAGGTGAGCTTAATCGAGGTGTTGCAATTCAAAAGTAATCCAAATGATTAATTTAATAAATTTATTATGCCTTAGAAGTCAAATAAATGAGAAAAAAGTAGGAGTGAGTAGTGACTACTCTCTTTATTAATTAATTTATTTATTTTATGGAATTATGAGCAGACGACACTAATTAGTTGGAAGGGAGAAATGTAAATTTTGAAAGGACTTGAATGTTGTGATGAAACTTGCTTATCTTATGACATGGAAGTGGGCTCTTCAGAGATATCCCATAATTTTAGAAGTGGAGAGTTCAACTCTTAACCTATAATTAATTATTTATGTCATATAAAAGGATTTTGGTATGCAAAAAAGTAACTAAAATACTTGAATAAATAAATTAGTACCGAAATGTAATTATAAAAGATCTTGACCAATGAAGATACTAAACAAATAGAAAGTGATTATACATAAATATTCACAACAAGTGTTCACGAACTAGTTAAACCATACAAGTTCTAAATATTTGTATAATAGTCGAAACCAATTAAAATTAAATAGAATAAGGACAAGAAATACAAACACAAGAATTTTTTAAGAGGTTTCAAACTTGTACTCCTCTCTTCTACACCACCGTATCCACCGGTTGAAAAAGTCTTATATGTTTTATTATGACCAACTTTTGATTGTTACAAATATAAGAGTAACATCCAATTGTCCTTTACCAAGCTCAACCAAAATGCTTCATAAGGCTACTTGTCCTTCATCACACTCAACCCCGAGTCGAATTTACAAGGTATATGTTTGTCCTTCACCCCTTGACCTTAATCTTAACTTTATAAGCCAACTAAACACTTATACTTACAACAATCAACACCACTCCATACTTGGAGTATCATATGACAACTAGTGCAAGCACAAGACAAGATCACACCCGGTCTTACATTTACTAATCATACCTAATTAGTGTTACAATACCTCATATAATCAAAATGATCTTTTACAATATAATCACTTAAGAGATACAAATAAAATAACCGATTCACCCCAATTTTTTTATACCTGAGGTTGATGATTAATGAAGCTTTATCTGAAGCTTTCTCCCACCTATACCTCTCAACCTTAACCGAACTTGACACCTTAAAACACTTCAACCAATCTTGAATGTTTTGCTTCAAAGGCTTAATTAATGGTTCAACAAAAAATACTTTGCCACCACATAGCTCCCATCTTTATAGAGCAACAATACCAAATTTCCAACCATTTGAGCAATTAATATGGAGAATGCTCATCTAAACTCCAACACTAATTTCTTTATCAAGTTCAAATTCAAATAAATTCAAAGCTCTAGGCTCCACCTAGGCATTGTGGTTTTCAAGAGTCCATTAAAATTTTAGCTCATGCCCAACTCTAAGATTTCAAAATTGAGACCAACTTCATAATCAAATGACTTCAAGTCCAAATGCAAATCTAATCCAAAATGTCACTACTTTCCGAATTAATCCGATCATAATTGAACATATGTTTATCTTGTTCTAATTCAACCAAATAACAACATAGAACATGATAAACATGAAACAATATTTCATCATAAAAATTCGAAATGAACAAGTCCAAAACTAAACATATATGAGTTATAGCTTATATAGTTTATTTAAGTTGTAATTTCACTACTATAAAATCCACATAGATAAAAATGAAAAAAATAACTAGGATAAATGTAATAATCCTTTTATCTTAATTATTAAAATTCTAGTAATAAAAATTAATTTTAGAATATTTATAAATTAGCATGCATTCTTTAAGCATCTATCTAATAATAGATCATATTAATGTCAAAAAAAGATAAAAACTTATCAATCTCTTATTTATCCATTCTACTTTATATATATATAAATTATATTATGTGGGACTTCCTAAAAAATGTTTAAATTAGAGGTATAACTCATATAAGCTATATGAAGTCTACCTTAATACCTTAATTTTTCCCTTGCTAACTAAAACTAATTTGTTCATGGCTCATATGTTTTCCCCTTGCCCTATAAGCTCAGTTTAATTTTATATTGAATCACATACCATTCATTCCATATTTTACTCGCTCAATAGTCACCTTAATAGGGCATAAAATAGGTACAAATAGGGTCACTTTGTATGTCAATTACAGCCTTAATTTGTTCATGGCAATGCCAACCAAAGAAATTACTAATTGAAGTAAATAAGGACCTAGTCCCTGTAACAAATATATTATATAATATAAAGAATCATACGAATAAGATATAATATCAATCTCCTTGCAAGTTAGATGGCCGATTCAAGATAGCATTCAAAAATACAACGGTTCAAATCACTCAAATACATCATGATAAAGCAAATGGAATAAGCAGTCAAGCTACCCAGAGTTTTAAGCTAACTAATGGTGATGAAAAGCTGCATGTCGTGCATATTGCATGCTTAGCCGAAGAACAAGTGCACCCCAATGGCGAGCAAGAAGATGGCAATGAAGGCGAAGAAGAGCAAAGCATGGACAACAATGGAGACGCCGCTCGTCTGGAAGTTACCAAATTCAACAAATCGGTTGCGTCCTGGCATCTGGAATAGAAGGCCTGGGGATAAGAGGATGAAGAGAATAACAGACACAAATACGGGACCCCAATCAGACATTGTTTAATAACTTCCTGAGTTCCCTCAATCCCTTCGTCTCCAGGTGGGCAATGGGCACTTGGCTTGCTTCTATGGAGGACACAGAGTTGAAGTGAAGGAAGCCAAGTACATATAAAAAGTCCTAGCAAAAGATTGTGGAAGCGGAAAGGAATGTTTTCAGTGTGAGTTTAAAAATTAGCTGTCTGGTTAACGAATTAATTCTTTTCTTGTTACAGAGTTCATGATCAGAATTCAGAGGTGGTGCTTGTGACTTTGGGCACGCAACTCTAAAATTATTGCTCTGTCTCGAGTACTTTCGATTCCATGATCCGCTAAGTAATTCAAAATTAATTGGACCATGCAAATTTTCGTGATAAAATATCCACACTTTTGGTCTAATGATTAAGGATACATAATGAAAAAGAATTCTGATTGGCATCAAGAGACAAGAGACTTGACGATAGCGAAGGTGTATGAGTGGGGCTGTGCGAGTAATATTTGTGGGTGCTTTGTTAGAAAACACAAAAAAGAAAGCCCACCTTACAGTGGCAAGTGTACCGCTCCTCAGCTTAGGCTCACACTCGGTTTCCTTTTGTTATTTTAATTTTGATTAACAGCCTTGGCTTACAACTTACTATAATAAGAATATAAGATGAGGAGACCAATACACAAATGCTTTTTCTTTTTTTTTTCTTCTTTTGAGAATTTCTATAAAATATGCTGGGAAATTGAAATGCGTAGCACCCAAATTCTTGATTTATCGCATTTAGGAAGTCTTTTTATTTTCCATACGTGTCAAATTAGCCAAGATATTTTAATCAAACATAATAATTCCTCTTGATTCACTTGTACACTGCATTGGGTTCGAATATTTTAACCCTAAAATGAACAGCGAGGAGCTCAAATTTGATGTGGAGATTTGCCAACTCCAGTCACGAGAAAAATGTATTAATTTAATTAGTTAAGTTATAAATTAGTTTGATTTTTAAATGCAACATCTCAAGCTAAAATATTGCTTAATGGTCTAAATCATCTAATTGTGACCTGTTATGATTTATCAGGACAATAATTTTAATTTTTTAGTTCGATTTCAATGGATGTACATTAAGTGATTACGTTACATACTTTTATGTGAATATGCAGCTGATCTCCTCGTGTGAACGTGCACGCATATGGATGAATTGGTTAATCACCTAAAAAAAATCAGCGTTTCTCATAAAATGTCGGAAATTATTAATTTGTATCAATCATCCCACCACATGATTTAATTAATTAATTTTAATTTTCTGATCTTTATTACAATGAATTTCCGCTTGTTGATTCCATTACAATATTTCACTTTTGAATTTACCTACCGTAACATGCAAGTATCACATTAATCAAATACACTAAATAAAATTATTTTTTCCAAATTTTTTTTTTGTATCATCCCGGTTATAAGAAATTAGTTGTACAGTTGTCCGTCGAATCTCAAATATTCCTTCCAAATTCATGCACACGAGAGTGAAACTCAAATATCTTCTAGATTCCCAGCTAAATATTGAATTGGTCGTTCTATTTTCTTCGCCTTAACATGTTTGAATGGATCATTAGCAATCAGCAAACACAATGAACTAGAGTTGCGTATCAATCCATGAGAAGTGGCCAAGTAAACGTATAGCCTATTGGGTTGAGTAGAGGAAGGAACGGAGGCAAACCACCGATCAAAGACCGCAAACTCATGTACTAGAGGTGCGTACACAGGAGCTGCCTCTGGTTTGAACCCTTTCATGATTGCTTCCTATTGGTTGTCCTTCATGTTGAGAGCTTGCTCTACGAAGCCGGACAAGGTGGGAGTGGTGCCGGAGCCGAAGATTTGTTACTTGATTTCATGGCAGGAGTGGCTGGGGTCGGGGTCGACGTGCTCGGCGTCGTCCGGGACGCAAATTTGGTTGTATTCCGCGCTGGTGAGGCCATTGATTTTGGGGTTGGCAGATTTCTTCATCCATCCCAGCATGTGGTCGAAGGACCTGTTCTCCGTGACAAGCATTGCATTACAACGGTTTTGATGGGCTGGTTTGAGGCATGAACATTGGAGGGGTGTTGAATAAGAGATGTGAATAGAAAGGTGATGAGGAAGATGGTGGAATTGCAGGAAGGAAATTTAGAGGGATTGAAGTTGGTAATGCTTTTGCTAACTTTTGATATTCGATCACTTTAGAAGGTGGTTATTTATAATATTTTCCTTTAAAAAAATTATTTAAACTTGGCTTTCGGCGATACATAATCAAATCCAAGTGTTTGAACCCTCAAATACCATGGCATCGTACAAAGAAAAACTGCAGGATTCACATAGATCGAAGTTGCATACTTGCAGCCCCGACTGACTTAAACATCCGAAAGAGCAACGCCGTTTTTCTTTTCATTTCACTAGGAAAGTTGACAAAGATCCTGATACAGTATTCATACTTCTTAGTTCAACTTATCTACTGTTACAATCTATGATTACCGACTTTGCCGTGGGCAGCAATGGTGATGACACGGTCTGCATTGTCGAGTAGAAACCACAAACTTGGTCACTACTTTGACCACAAAAATGGCGAAAAGGGTTAAAAAAGGGTGAATGAAAAAACCATGGAATAAAAATGGAGGGAAGATCTCGTCAGCAAATTAGTTTATGGATTATCACCTCCTGCACGAAGTAACTATAAGCTATATTGATAGAACTTGATTACCGAGACTTTCAAGGCAATATCCGACGTACATTCCAAGCAACTTTCAGAGTGTGGCATAATCCAAGAAGTCGAAAGTAGCAATCAAAATGAAATTAACACAACCAACTTCTAAATTTCCAAAACGAGAGTATTTCCAATCGGCTACATACCAACCTTCTAACTTTCAATAGTGACACAAACACCAAATATTCCCCCTGGCCCTCCAGGCTGCACAAGTTTTTTTTCAAGAATAGTTCAAACGGAAGATGTCATTCAAGACATAGTAGCTTCCTTGTGGAGTGGGTATCAAATGGAACATCTGCAAGAAAGAAAGAAAGGATAGATATCAACATCACAGACAAAAAAAGTACAATCATAAAGTAAAATGCAATGGCATATCAGTAAACGAAAGCGTGGAAGCGTTAAGATTGAACAAGTCAAGATCCAAAATGTTTGCACAAGCATCACATTTGCAATATACTAAGTGGTTTCAATCTGGATGATGATGACCACGATACAATGGAAGCGTTATGACAAAAAAATATCCTCAATGAAAATTTGGAAATCAAAATGTTGGCAAAAATTACATATCCCCTCAAACATAAATTATATAAAGAAACACAAATCAAAACAGAAAACCAACATAATCTTGCTGGAATGGTCAAATAATGAAATGGCAGAGAAAAGTTAATTGTAGTAAGGAAGTGTAAGGGCAAAACAATTACCAAGTGAAAATTTGGAACTGGAAAATAATTGCTTTTACATAGCAATACAGTAAGTTTCACAAGTTTTGATGCCAAAATGTTACTTGACAAGGTTATTGCCATAATCATTAGAAGAAGCCTTAACCAAACTCCAAGTGGGAAACAAAAGAGTTACACAATACCTTGAATGATTATCTAATAATTAGAAACGACCCAGCATAATAATAAAATAAATTTTTAAAAAAAGTAACTGGCATTACACATTACTATTGCAATAAGAGAACGGCCAAAAGTAAGCCACAGAATGTTTGATGCAACTAAAATTGATTTTCCCAACGTGCAATACACAGCCATGCAAAGTAAGAGCTGGACAATAAAACAAGGCTTTAATTTCATGCAATGTTCGCAAACTCTAGAGATTTCGAAGACATCTCCGTTTTGAGAGATATTGGCATTATTAATAAAACCTCCATTTTGAGAGGGCGGCATTAATGGGATCTCCATTTTGGGAGTGAGGCATCATCTCTCCAAAACAAGATAACAAATTCATTTTTAGTTGTTCTGAAAAAAAAAAATGGAAATCAGAGAAATCTCAACAAAATTTCATACAGATTTTGACTTGATAAAGATGATTCCAAGACAGGTAAGGAAAATCACTAATACAAGTTCCTAAGATATAACCAAGCAATAGATATCAGAATCACAAAGCAGCCTCGGAAGAATCCTGGTAAAGAAAATAGAGCTTTGCATGACCATTTGTTCAAAGTTATGGAAGCACTCAATGAAGACAGTAGAAAGCAAATGCAAACACCGAAAAGACCACCTCAAAGAACACTCAGAAACAAATTTTCGATTTTTTTAAACAATTTTTACATTTAATTCAACTTGCAAACATGCCAGTAGCACAATACATTGTGAACAGTAAAAACAATAGCAATCCAAGCCACAAAAATTTGCTAACATCAATCAATAAGTGACAGGCTGTCCAAATATATCCCCAACTAGATATTGCTGAAATAGAACCACTAAAATAATAATCAAAATAGTTAAACCACATTAAAGATCCTCTCACAAACTAAATGTACGTAATGATGAGTTCAAAACAGATATAATTCAATAACTATTTAAGCAGTTAAACTCCAGAACAGAGTCATCTCACAAGTTCATTGGCAGGAATTAAATAATGACAAATCAGGAAATAGATAAGACTGACAGTCGTCATACAATTAGTAGAATCGCATGAAATAAAAATCAGCTCTTCTACACATTATCGCCACCATTCACCATCTCCCAGAATACATCAAACAATTACACAAGGATCTCCAGTAAATTAGAAATGAAAAATTAACACTTAGAAATGGGGACCCTCTGGTCACTGACAAAACCAATCTCTCCAACCAGATCCAACAAAAGCTATAGGAATCATCTACCTAAATTATAGCAATAATCTAACTAGTTGAATCCCATAATAGATTTTAGCTCACAAATTCAATGGTAAGATAATACAAGTATAGAACTATAGCAATCATCGTACTGGTTGAATCCAATAAAGATTTCATCTCCCGAATTCAATGCTCAGGTAACCAGATGAATGCATGATTCAATCGCAAATCGCCACTCTATCAAAGTGTAAGTCAATAATGATACCCATCTACTAAGCCCATCATTCATCATCTCCTATGCTTTAACACTCTACAAGAAAAACATAGCTTTGAAATCGGTGACAACTATCACTGGAAAACAAATCTTCTCTAACCAGATCGAACAAACTTGAGCAAATCCATCTAATTAGCCAAATCCCAGTAAGAGTCATCTCACAAAATCATAGTCGGATTAACGATGAGACCGGCGAAGTAGAACCCACTACCAAGAAACAAAAATACGATCTTTTCCACCGATACATCGTGATTACCATCATTCCATAAAATAAAAAAGTAAGTCAAAGAATAAGATCCTCATCAATCGCCACCGCCCACCATCAAATAACCAATAAACACACAAAAAATCTCTCAAAATTGCGCCGTTGCAACTCAATTAAATCCAACAAGAACAAACCTCGCATCCAATCCAACGCAGAAACATAACGCGCAAAGACAGAAAATACAAATACCTGGCTGAACTTGAGGGAGTGCTGCTCGCCGGCGAGCTGGAGGTTGCCGGAGACGAAGACGAGCATGCCGCCGGCGGGGCCGGAGGGCTGGCAGTCGACGGTGCAGATCTTGTGCTCGCACTGCTGGAAGGGGAGGGAGGTGAGCTTGGTGACGATGTTGGGGGAGCCCATGATCTTCTGGCCCTCGAAGGTGAGCATGGAGCCCTCCTGGTAGAGGTTGCCCAGCCCAGCCCGGTTGGTGTCGAAGGTACTGTAGTAGTGCTCAACGAACATCTTCGCCACCGCGTCCGCGTCCATCCTCGCCGCCCCCCCGTCGGCCGCCGCCGCCTCCGTGAGATGGAAGAAGACGAAGAGAAGGGAGCGATGGGATTTTGGGGACTTTTCTGGGGTTACGGAGGAAGAAGAGGGTGCGGTGCGTTCTTTCTTCTTTATTTTTTTTTTTTTTGATTTTTGTTACTAAATCTGGTTCGGGTCAAATTGTGTACATCTCTTATATTAAATTTGTAAGTACAATTCACACTCACATGCTTTCCTCTCAACCCTAGCAGCCGCCCACCTCCTCCCTTCCACCGCCAACTCCACCTTCTTCCTCTCCTACCCTCCTCCTTCCATCCGAGTTGCTCTGGTCTCCGGCCATAATCCGCCGAAAAGCCATCGCTTTTTCAAGGCGGATCATATTCGTGTCATGGAATGCTATGCTCGGTGAGCTCGCTTTTTGACCACCTTCCCTTTCCTTTTCTGCTTGATTGTCGAATTTCTGGGATGTCTGAAGTGCTGATCTTGATTGTGCTGAAAGATGATGCAATTTGATTTGTGCTTGATGTTCTAAGGGGTAGTGAACTTCAACTGATGGTCATGTCGAGCTTGTCTAGAATCTGGATTTGGTTGCTGAATTTATGAGATTTAGGTAACATATTGTTGAAACCGAATTGCTGCTATTGATTACAAATTTTTCTCCTACGCGTGCAATGTATCTGTCAGCTATCTTCTACAACCATAATTTATATTTTGTGTACAGTGAACTTTAGAAACTCGTTTCCTTCTCGAGAAAAAATGGTCTATGTGTAATTTGTAAATGTTATTTAGTTATGCTGTAGGTTCTTGATTTAACCACGTTATTTAGAATTTCTTGTAGAACTCGAATTCACAAGTTACCTAGTGCTTGCAATTGAATTAGAACGGTGCTCTATTTACGATTGGTGTACTATGATAGAATTTATCACGTGTCGTTACTGTAATAGTTTTGTATGGACAATTAAAAAAAACTATATATGGTTGTTTTGATGTATAAACTTCATTCATCAACACTCTAACACGAAAACATCACTCAAATATTTTTGTTCTAATTTAATGATGTAGGTATTTACACATTTTATATTTGTCAAAAATATTTTATATATCTTTTCATTAACAATTTTTATTGATTGTATGCTTTGATTTATAATTAGGTATTTATATTTATCTTTTAATTTTATAAAGATGGATAATCTTTTGACAAATGTGAAGAAGGCAAAGCTCTTTTAAAAAAAATAAAGGGTGAGCTTATTTTAAATGGAAAGAAGCATAATGACTTCTTAATTTTTTTCATTTAATATAGGAGACTTGCGGATGAGACATTTCCAATTGATTTATGAGAATATATCATTTCTCATTTTAACGATGAAATAAGATTTTGTTATATGTCGAGAAAATATTTACACTACATTAAAAAAAACTAGTAGCTTTGGTTGGAATGATGTTGAAAAGAGAGTGACGATTTCGAAGATTGAGTATATAAAGGTTAGGTTTTGAATATAAATTTAAATTTACTATTTCACTAATGAAATTATATCATTTGGATATTAACATACAATCGGATTTTTTTTATATTATCATCTGGATGTAAAAGAGTATGAGCACAAAGGGATTTAATATTGGATGAACTATGCATTTTTTGGAAAATAGCACGGCCACGAAAGAGCATAGTGTCAGTAATAAAGAAAATCGTGTTAGGCTTGAAGAAGTGACGACTAGCAATAACATTGGATTTGATGATGTTCACATAATAATAGAGGATAATGAAGATGTGATAAAGTGTCCAATCAAAAAATAATGTAAAGCATCTTCTTTGAATGCGGGGCTAAGAAATAATGTGGATGGGAAAGAAGTTAAGATCTCATTGATGCACTTAAAAATTTCATGAAAAGAAGTATCAAAAGAAGGCGAAAAATTTTCATGAGAATAAGTATTAAAAGAAGGCGGACTATGAAGGCCATAATTGGATAGCCACCCTAAATGAAATTCCAAATTTGGATATAAATCGGAAGCCTTGTGCATTTCAATTCATGACTTCTAGCGACATTTAATTTCATTTCATTAGTATGTCACTTGAGGAACATTGTGGTTGGTTCCCCCTCATGGCACCTAGAAGCTAAGTTGGTTGATCATTATTGAAAAATTTGTGGTGGCTATGGGATGCCATCTTTTTTTACGATCATCAAGTAATGAGCTATTGAGTTATTCAACTTATTAGGATTGACCAATTAAAGTTGTTGATGATCATTGTTGTCTTACTTGCTATGGCTATAGGATGTTGCAATTTGATGACTATTTGTTTGAACATAATAGATTATCTTACCTATTATTATTAGGCTTTAGAAAGTGTTGGTGATCATATTTCACGAAAGATGTAGTGTCGTGCTTTTAAAATCATTTGTGATCATGTTGTGCGATAAAATATGTGTAATGAATGTATCCATGCAATTTTGATGAACACTTATTGTATGTAACACTAATACAACAAGTGATATGGATGCTAATGTTATAAAGAGTGTGGCCATTTATATTTCTGTATGTATTTGTTGTTTTAGTATATATGATGTATGCTGTAGGTTAATAAAATGACAAATTCGGATGAAAGTGATGAACAGGAGTTTAAGATGCTTATTATTGTCATTGATGTGACTAGAAGAATATATTTGAGAAAACCTCTAACATTTTAATGTCATCGATTACTTACGACCGATTGAAGATTATATGTAAGGTGAATATTGGATAATTGACCATCACTTTTTCATAAGGTTTATATAATGCACACTCCATCTTTTTTAAATTTATGCAATATCTTAATGAAGAGGGTTTTGTTACAAGAAACTAAATTTGTATGCATAGAAGAAACTATCTTTGGGACGGTTGGTTAAAATAAGTCTTATTGTGTGACTCAACTATATTTTCGTCGTTACGTATGGCCTATAATCTACTATTTTAATAAGGTTTTTGTCCAATTTCGGGTTAGGTTTTTACCCACTTGTAGTTTTGCCTGGTTCGAGCTAGTCTTAAGTCGATTCGAGTGAGCTTGAACTAGACCAGTTTTCAGATTATGAATATAGGCCTAGATGGTCATATGAGCATAGTATGATAGTTGAGTATGTCGACATTTAGATGATGTAAAATAGAGCATGAGTCATTAGTGTATACATGAGGTATACAAATGTTTTTAGGCCTTCATCTAAGTTGTTGCAATATTTAGTATTCGTTTGAAATTTTCAGAGTATCTTATTTGCATGCATCTCAGAAATTTTGGATCACCGTATTTCCCTATGGGTACAGTTTGATTGAGTCGTAAATCAATTGAGTTTAGGGTTTTGAGAATTTTTTAGTCTTTTTGCCTCGATTCACGCATATAAAGTCACTTTTATGACTCAAGTTAGTTTTGACTTTGGATTCTACAAAATTGTTAGCCGTTATATTCAAAATCCTAATCCTTTACATATTTGTTATCTTGATCAATTTGCAGAAGCACTAAAGATTGAAGATCCGACTAAAATTGCTTCTACTATACTTCCACCATTTTTTCATTTTCTTGTTGTCTTTAAGAAAACTAGATACTATTATGAACTGATATTACAAGACACCAACTCTTGTATCTTTGCACCAACTCTGTGAAAATAGTGAAGCACATCAAATCCAATACCCAGATGAAATGGAACATGCATTGCATATAGCAAACTGATAATTTATAATGAATAAGTATGAAGGATTATGGGAACCTCAATACAGTCACAAGATTTTTAAATGTTAATCCTTCTCGTGGTATTTTGTATGAATATAATTATTAGGATTATATTAATACTTTTGATAAAGTATTATTATATTAAAATAGCTTTGGTCATCATTCTTGGTTTATTTGTATGGATTTAGTATAGCTTGCTAAAATCTCATCTTGGTTTGCTCAATGGATTTCTGATTGCGGTCCAAAAATTTAGTTTCTTCCTCCACATGTAAATAAACAATATAAACTTTTTATTGATAGAATAGATAAAATTTTGAGTAATCTTTTTTATCAATTTCTTATTTATTTTAAAATCCCTTAGATCTTATCATTGAATTTTAGTTTCTATTATCACAATACTCTTTCTGCATTAATCCCTTCTTTAGTTCATAAATTATATATTAGATGGTGGGATAGGTTCAACATATTAATTTCTCTTTATTCTCTGCCTAAAATAAAACTGCCTAGCAAAAGATTATTTTCTGAGTTAGTCTCTTTTTCTTCCAAGAGAATATGAGCCTCCAAGAGGTCAAAAAATGTGTTAGTAGTACCACCACTAGTACTACCCCCTAACGTATATTTATAATATCTATAGGTCAAAACAAAAAATACATAGCTTTCTGAAGACGATGCTATTCGTATTGCATACACTGTGGATTTTTATAGCTCTTCTCACCAAATTAAAGTGGAAGCTCTTAAATCTTCTCTCCCAATGAAACAAGCAGATAGTAAGGAAATTCTCATAATAATTGTTCACCTCATCCCCTCTTTTTGGGGGCTATGCCCAACTAGTAGAAATGCCACCTATGTATATTGATGATTGTTGCTTTTGTTGTGAAAAACAAGGTCGTGATTTATTCATAGTTGCAAATATTGGCCAATTTCACTCGGAATCGGCCAATTTTAATCGGATCGGGACAAATCTGTAACGACCCGCCCTAACCGAGCCCGGGTGTTACTGAGAAATGAATCATAACATGGCAAATAAATCTATAAATTTATTAATTATAAAAATAATAAATCATATTATGATAGCATGCATTAAAATAAAGAAATAAATTAACTACTTAAGCAAATATTCTACAGTCTTAGACCGTTTCCCGTAGCCACACTTATAACTCAATAGAGTAAAAAGGAAGTCTAATTTATTATCAATTCACCAAACCTACTTTGGTAGAAGAACCGTCCACCACACTCTTAAGCATCAGTCCAAAGTTGTTCACCTGCGGAGGCAATTCCGC
>JAVDBV010060289.1:0-11724 GCA_032619315.1 Piper longum
CCCCCCCCCCCCCCCCCACAACCTTGTCCATCATCCAACTTCCATGCATAGAACTCATGACACGTGAACCAGACATGTAGACGAGATGTAAGAACGTTGCTAAGAGGGGAGAGTAACTAAGAGAGAAAATGAGAATGACAGATGAGGTAAGAAGAATGCCCCCCCCCCTCCCCCACCGAATGACTGAAGTGTGGTATTTATAGGTGTCAAAAAAAAAACGAATGGCCACCTAGGAAATCAAATGGTTGTCTAAGAAAACGAACGATCAATGATAAAAATGAACGGTCAATGAGAAAATGAATGATTGTCTCGTCATATAAAATTTGACTCGATTGACAATAGCGGTCGAATTGACCAGTTCAGACTATAAGACCCTAGTTCAAATCGCGGGTTTTAACTGAGTAGAATCAACTGGGTAGAGAATATAACATAATTAATCATAATAATTTTCCAACGTTCTATCCTTCCCCGACCGAGTTGAAATTTTTTTTTTTCCACGGTCTTTACAATTGGTATACAACTGAAATCCCGCCATGGCCAACGAGCCTGAAATTTGGGCAAGGTGGGCGATCGTAGGCAAGGAATTTTAAGGCAGCCCTCACACCCCGACGGCCTTCTGGCTGCTGGGTCAAGGGGACAGCTTGCTATGTCCCTGGTTTCCGATGGGTAGCTGAATTGCACAGGCGAGTGGGTGGAGTTGCAAGGGGGATGAAGGTGGTGGCGTTCCTCTGAAACAAACGCTGTAATAGAAGATTCATAGGCTAGACTCCGGTTGTTCTTTGTCAACAACATCAGGGGTTCCATTACAGTACCTCCTTCCACTGGCACAACCCACTGTGGATGACCTTATCTCCGGAATTCATTGTGGCAACGTGCAAATGTGGGGAGAACGACTCTACTCCCTCCGATGTCCAAAGGTGGCTGATCTTCATGTTTTGATGCCAGTCTGAGGTAGCTGAACCTCTGAATTGGAGCAAGGTGCAAGAAAGAAGTGGTCTTGAGGTTGGAGAAGAAGGACGTGGTATGGTTTTGGTGCCAAAGACGAAGGTGGAGAAGAGAAGAGCTTGGGGAAGAAGAAGATGGTAGATCTGTAATTTATTCTTGACTTGATACAGCTCGAGTTAAAAATAATATTAACTCGTAATAAATCTTTAAAAATAATTGTTCTAATGGGTTATGGGTTAAAGTGGCTAAACTAATAAATTATTGTACAAAATCACCATAAGTAAAAAAAATACGGTAATGATAAACGGTCGATAATTAATCGGTTTACTATAAAAGATTAAATTAAATCAGATAGTTATGAGTGATTAATAAAATAAAGATTTCACCTTTACCATATTAAATTTAATGTTAGGTAAATAAAATAATTATTTTAATAACGAATTAGTTAGGTAGAAAATGGGTTAATAAACTATAATCGTGTAAAAATCACAAGCGTTGAACCTATATACCATATGAAAATAAAGGAAGTTTGAACCTTTATTGAGTTAAATAATTTAAAATAATGGTCTTAACAATATCTTTAAATTAGGATAATACAAATCATTTTAAAGAATTTAATCGAATGACTCAATTAATTAAGTGTTATTAATAATGATGGTGATTAAAGATTAAAATCATAAACCTAATCATCAAGATGGTGCTTAAGGAATTAGCATCTCAAAGGAAATTATACCAATAATAGTAATTAAATATTTTTTTTATAAATTAATAATTATTTTATCAATTGTTAAGTGTGTATTATGATTTAGATAATTAATTTAAAATGTAAAGTAGGACTTAAATGATTATGTCACATGAATAATTAATTATCTCACTAGATTTGTTGAAAATTTAATATTTAATATTGTTGAATGTGGCATGTTTTATATTGTCGAATTTTAATAATGATAGATATATTAGTCATTTAGGGGTATGCATTTCTACTCAAATAAAATTATACTTTCAGATTAGGGTCGTTGGTCGCAGTTGTGAGTTCACGTATGGACTATTTAGGTTTGTATAATTATTTGAAATATTGTATTTTCCCTTTTTTACAACCCTAGTCGACCTGAACCTAGATTCGACCACCATGCTCGGAGTGCAATCGGGGTCAAGGAATTAACCCAATCCAACACAGGGCCGCAACCTTCATAAATCTTAGAATTACCTGAGAGGTCAAAATCTCAGAATAACCTGAGAGCTCATAATCTCAGAATGACCTGAGAGCTCATAATCTCAGAATGACCTAAGAATTCTTAATCTCAGAATGACCCGAGAGCTCATAAATCTCAGAATGACCTGAAAACTCATAACCTCAGAATGACCTGAGAACTCAAAATCTTAAAATGACCTGAGAGATAATGATAAGGAGTATATTTGACTTGTTTCATTAATTAGATGATTTAGTAGTTTTATCACTAGCGTGAAATTGCATCCGCAGGGGAGCAGTTTTAGACTGAAGAATAAAAATATGGTTGGTGGTTCTTTTACCAACTCAGGCTTGGTGAATGGATAATGAATTGAACTCCTTTATTTTCTCTTGTATTATAAATGTGATTAAGGGAAATGGTCCGAGACTGTGGGATGGTTGTTATATATAGTGTCATATGTTATCAGAAACATGATTTATTTTTATTATTTAATAAATTTCTAGAATTATTTTTCATGTTCTTGAATGTTATAGGAATTATATATTTTTAGTAACACCCGGTCAGTTATGCCCATTATATTGCATTTTAGGGCGGGTCATTACACGATTGAAATTGGTCGGTTTTGAGTCGAATCAGCCGATTTTTGTAACTATAGTTTGAGTTAGACGACTTAATTCAGTGACCTATAAGTTGGCAAATGATTTGCACAAGCTTCTGGAAAAAGTTGGCACTCCTAGAAGTAGTAGACAGACAGGTACATGCAACCTTTTCTCAAATAATTATAATTTAGTTCTTACCATTATCTTGTTTTCCGTTATGGTCGAATTTTTAGTCAATTATCTATGGATTAAGCTTGGTTTCTATTATATTTATGTGTTAAAAGTCACTATTAATGGAAGAAACGACCTTTATTGTGTGCCCTGTTGACAGAATTAGATCTCCTCTTGGAACTATTATACCTATTTTGTTTGGGGTTAGAGTCAATGGATGGGATCAGAGTGTTATCAAGAAGTTAGATGAGTTTGACTGGCCAATCTTGTTTAGTAAGTGATATTTTAGAGAAATTTCATTCATTCTGTCATGTTGTTCTTTTATTCTAGAATCAATTAGATGGAAAGTTTATCTACCTTGTTAGAAATACCAGTAGAGACGAGGGAAAATGCACTTGTAGGAGCTTCCGCTCTTTCTATTACAAAATTTTTTGTTCGAATACCATGCAATTTTATTGATAATGACAAATGCACGTTGGAAAGGAGAGAAATGCGATGCTTTCTTGTGTGATTCAGTTGATATATCAACTATGGTATTGTACAATCTAATGTCGTCAGTACCATTTTTCCTGTGATAAGAAGCATGAAATTATGGTATGAATTACAATAGCATAGTTGAAAGATCTGATTACATTTTGAGTTGGAATCAAGAGGTACTATTAGTTTCTTCATTGTCTGAATAGAGTAATTATATCCTTTTTTCAAGTATATAAGGATTTGGTATTTTTATCCCCACTTTTGAAAATTGAACATCCCATTCAAAACTTCACCACTTTGGCCTTCCATGATTTTGTGTCACTGTTCTATACGCAAGCAATCAATTCATGACTCAGATCCCTGCCACGGAACCCATCCTTTCTAGGGCTGTGACATAAATTATGCTGATGATGGTGATAAATGATGTTGTATATATCATTTTGGTGAAACTTAGGATGGTATTATTTTTTTCCTATTTGCTATAGGGTAAAGATTTAGAGAGCGTGTATTAGTTGGTGCACAATTTACCTGTTTTTGGAGATATTAAATAAAAATTTTATAAAGGCTAAGTTCAAGATAGAAATTATTTATAAATTAAGTTGTCAAAGAATGTTAGGGCATAAATGACAATTGATGCCCTCATGTTAAACCCTTTTTCAGGCTTTTCGGGGAATCAACGGTAAATGACTTGGATTGTTTTTTTGTCTTTTGTTTCTAAAAATTGAGTGTGGACTGATAGGCTTACCGAATTAATTAATAACTTTTCGATCACAAGCTTTTGCATGTATTCAGAAGTTTGATAAACTTTTCTCTCTGCAGATTGTAGTAGTGGATGGTTTGAGGGAGCCAACAAAGTTTACATACCGTTTTTGGCTTGCGGGAATCTTTGAGGCTATGATTCAGATCGTTCCTATCCGCTCTCTGCTGCTGTGAAGGGTACATCTTACCAGAGCTTGGAACCTGTGCAGCCTCCCATTGCACCACCGTACAAGACAGCATTGAAGCTGAAGAAGGCATCCAGCCATGGCGTGAGAGAGCAGTTTGATAAGCTAACAATACACTGATGTTTTATATGTTCTTTTCTTGTCTTGCACTGGCAAGATTTTGAAAGAATTTTCTTAAACCTGGTTTATACTCTGTGACATGACGGTGAATAACAGGCAATAGGTGGCTTGATTTATGAAGCAAAGTTTTTAGAAGCATGAGATGCGCATTCATGCTTACCAATTTGAAGTGTGCTTAAAGCTTGATTTAATACTCGAGCAAATGTTTTGGAGGGAAAGACTCGAACTTCCATGCTTAGCTTTCACGACCCCTCAATTTAAATGCTGTATGGTTTGTTAATCATGCTTTGATAAGTAATCGTCTTGCATTGTTTTCTAGAGCATCTGTTGGCATCTTTGGAGTTCGTGTTGCGGAGAACGCTTGCATCACAAAAGATTACACAGCCGGCTGTTATTGCTGCAACAAGATAAGAGACATTAGGTGCCTATAAAGAAAATTATGCTATTGGGGATTTAGTTGCAGCGCCAACAGATAAAAATAGTGGAAGGTTTTGAAGGATGCTTTTTAAGAATTGAGAACAAAGTATGAGTGTATTGCAATGAGATTTGGCAGGAAGTAATGTGCCGATTCTAGAATGGAGGTCAGCCGGAATGGTTTTAAGAGAGATCTCCGCTGCTAATTGCAGCGTTCGTAGAGAACACTAAACCCTGTTGTTGTCTCTCTTTTTTCTGGTAAGACGGGTCACGGTTAACCCCGTTGTTTTTACACTCCAGTTCTCGGACCTTCTTTCTTTTACTTTTACTTTGCTCACGACATGACAAGTAATATGCAGATGCAACGTGTAAGAAAGTAAGTTGGCGGAATTGGGCCTATGAAGTTATAAATTTTTCGTAAGATAAATATATTTATGAAAGTCTTTTTCAATAAAATAGGATCCGTGGCGCAATGGTAGCGCGTCTGACTCCAGATCAGAAGGTTGCGTGTTCGATTCACGTCGGGTTCAATTTCCCCTCCGTCATACTTTTTGGGTTTATTTACTCCATATGCTGATTTCATATATTTGCTTCCTTATCAACCACACAAAATTTTACGAAGTTGCGGGAAGCAAAGATTCTCCGGCTTCCCTTCTGCCACTTGGTTATATACTCCCTCTCTCGGTCTCTCTTATTATAGTGTATTTTGCTTCTTTTTTCCAAAGCTGTCACCTGTTCTGCTCATTCACTGGTTCAACTTCCTCCTCTCCTAGGCACTCTTACTAGTATGAGCGCCACCATCTCCACCACCTCATGCTCTGCCCCTCCCTCCCTGATCTACTCTTCCCAGTTTTCCTTTCACAAGTACACTTGCAAATCATCATCAAGCGTGGCTCAGCTCCCTGCCGGCCATGTTGATGATGAACCTAGTAGCAGTACTGCCACGTCGGGTGAAGCTGGCCCGGGAAGACTCTTGAGGGCCATGACGAGGAGGTCGGCGGTGGCCTTCGGAGTAGGTGCTCTTCTGGGTTTTCCAAGTTACGCCTTGGCCGTGAAGCAGGGCCTGCTAGCTGGTAGAATTCCGGGGTTATCCGAACCAGATGATAAAGGTTGAGTTCTTAGTACGTTTTTCATCTACTATGTATATTTATATATAGCTTCTCACTTAGTTTGTTGATTTAATTACATACACAAGTATTGTCAAGAAACATAATTGTTAAGGTTTTGAAACTGATCAGACAGGTTGGAGAACATACCGAAGGCCAGATGACAAATCTGGAGGTCATGGTGTGGGTTGGAGTCCAATCATGCCATACACATTTACTGTCCCAGAAGGGTGGGAAGAGGTAGCTGCTTCCTATTGTTTGCAGCTACTTGGCCTTATTGATATTCTTCATCTATGGTACGGAAGTGCCGCTGATGATATATGTGATGGTCTATTTCTTCATGCTTCGTTTTAGGTTCCTGTGTCAATTGCTGATCTTGGTGGGACTGAAATCGACTTGAGATTCGCAAGTTCTAAGGAAGGGAAGCTATTTGTCATTGTAGCTCCTGTCCTTCGATTTGCAGGTAACTGGATCTTCCAGCAGACATGTTATTTCTTTCAATTTGTATTAATTTCTATGTTCAAGATGTTTAATAAGGTCTCATATTACACTCATTTAAAAACGTATAAACCCCAAATGCCGTTTTCATTTACGTTGTTTGGCTGGTTTCTCAAGGCTTGCCATTGTATTCACCTTTTTAGAAATTATGAAACTCTAGTGATGAGGTTGTGGTTCTTGTTTTTATTTATAACTCTTTGTGGTTTCTACATGATTTATGAGCTTGTGTTCATCACTCATTGCGACTACCAAACTAGAATATGTTGGGAAACAGATCTTTCAGATAATGTCAGAATAGACGACGTTGGTCCTCCTGATAAAGTGATAAATGCATTTGGCCCGGAGGTGCTCGGGGAGAATGTAGAAGGTAAAGTTTTAAGGATGGAAGTAGCAGAACTCTCTGGAAGAAAATACTACCAATACGAGCTAGAGCCACCCCATGCACTTATAACGGCTACTGCTGCTGGAAATCGCCTCTATTTGTTCAGTGTAACAGCAAGTGGTAAAGTTGTTCTTCGTTAATTTTCTTGTTTTGTGTGCGAGGTTTTGAATTCTTGATTTAGATGTATGCTTTTATACATCCTCTGCAGGTCTGCAATGGAAGAGGCACTATAAGGATCTAAAACAAATTGCTGAATCTTTTCGGGTCGTCTAAGTTTGCAAGATAAATCCTGCACATTAGACAGATAGAGATGGTTTAATTAGAAAATTGATCTGTCTGTCAGATTTTGGACCCTGTTTTGGGAATATTAGTATCATTTTTTATCTACTTTTGTGAAAAATGAACGAAGAGGACAGATACAATATCTTGAACTAGCCCAGATTGATGCTTATTTTTGTCTGTATCTCTAGTTAAACTTGCTAAGGCAACCCTTATAAAATTAAAACGTTTGAAAGTCGGAAAAAATATGTTTAATAATATGCTCTTCAAAAAATTTGGGCTTTGAGCTCATTCCAAATGGCTGTTTTCTGTAGATGACTTGAATAAAGAGCTTGCATTTACTAATGTGCAACTATCTCCACATGTGATCCCCTGTCAAGGAAATATAACTCCTTTCCAAACCTTAAATTTCTCCATGAAATTAAAATTATACCAATTTTACCGTATATATATATCGTGCACCGGGGACATGAGCAGCCGGCATAGCAGGTTCATCTTCTGAAGAAGGTAGGTGACTGCAGCAGAACTTGTCCGAAAGGAATAGCACATGGTATGGAATCAAAACCTAGTCCAACTTAGTCGAAGAAAGAGCAAGAAACCGTGCTAAATATTTGAATTTCTATATCTTCTTGATCCGTCCTTGGAAGACGTAGTATTTCCCGGCAAAAAGCACAAATGGTACACGGACGTCAAATAAAAAGGTGGACCTCTTCAGAGAAAAAAAAAACATTTTATATATTAAACCATCACCTTTGTCACGTACATACGCATAGAGTTTCACCACCCAGCAGTTGGTCCTAAATTCATTAGCCATGATTGCCGTCACTTCTTTGATTCTTGGCCTCGCCAACCTAGCCTTCATCTTCCCGTCCTTCTGTGGTAACCAAGTTCTTAACAATTTCATCTCCTTAGCTAAAGCTCATGCTTTAGCTTACATATGTACTTATAATCTCGAACGAACTTGTAATAAACACTAATATAATTAACAGGTACGATCCCAATGAACCAGAGGTGTGGATATACAAAGCAGCCGCCTCCCTCCAGACCCTTGCAGAGACCTACCATCTCGATGGAATCGACATAGATTACTAGGTCTTCCCACTCAACACGACCCTCTTCGCATACTGCTGTATCGGCGAGCTCGTCACCCGCCTCAAGAACCAAAGCGCCATCACCACGGCCACCATTGCACCCTACTACAAGACCGTGGACGCGTACTTAGATTTATACAACTACTCGGAGGCGATAGACTACGTGAACCACCAGTTTTACACCGACAGGGTACGTACATCACAAGGTTACTTGGGTGCCTTTAGGCTTAGATCATCGCAATTTGGGGCGGAGAAGCTGCTACCGAGTTACGAGGTGAATGGGAGGGGGATTCAAGGGCATTCCTTCTTTGAAGCGCTGCAGTTGTTGGAGACAATGGGTTTTGCTGTTAATGGGGTATGATCTTCTTTGCGGACGCTTCTGCGGGCAATGGATTCTACTACGAGCGCCAATCCCTGAATTTTTTGCTCAATACCACCAGCACTTAGATTGTTGATTATACCATTCTTTAATTTGCTTCTAGTTGCCATTTGATTTTTTCTAGTGTATATAGAGAGACCTATTGATGTGGATCATGGTTACAATCTCGGAGATATTATTTGAGTTCATTTTATATTTGTGTTCGGCATTATGTCCAACAATTTTTTTACTAATTTTGGACGAAATAAAAAAATGATATAAGCGACACGTGGCATGCCACTTGGATCTTGACTAATCTGGAAGTAACAATATGTATCCACTTGGAATGCTCATGCTGATTAATAATATTTCACTCTACCATGTTAATACATGGTTTAACGATTTTGAAGACGTTGATGATAACAAGCAAAACTAAACAAAGCCCTTGATCTTTTACATGGCTACCACCACTGTTAGCAAACCAATGTTGGACCGCAGCGTGCAGGTGCCTGTTTTTTTAATCCAAGAAACCTCCTAAAGAGTGGATTTGGTACGGTTCACTAATATATTTTGCGAATTTGGATCCACGAAGAGCGAGAAAACAGGCAGAGGGAAGCAGTCGAGGATCGACAAAGCTCCCTGTGCAATTTCCCGTCAGTATGTCGATTCTCCTTTCTATTCCTTTCCACCTATTCTTTTATCATACGACTTCATAACTACCAACCTGGAAAATAAGGTCACACGATGCGCAAACAACGAGAAGCCAAATTATCACCAAAAGGGTATGCCCGTCATAAGCATCAACTTTTGTGTATTTCTTCTTGTAATCGATGGAATTGAAACAAAGCTCACTTTGAAGAAAAAAAAATCACGAAGGGTAAAGATGAGGTTTTCATGATTGAGTATTAATTAAGTATGCATGTCAGAATCCATGAAAAAAAAAAGTATTCTAACTGGATTTTGTTAGGCTCGTTGGCCCTTAAAAAAGACTTGCAGTATATTTTATAGATTCGTCTTAATAAAAAAATTAGTTTAAAAAATAAATTTTTTTATTAGCTTATATGTAAGTTACCAATATTATCTACAATTAATATGAAATAAATCTAATAATCTTTCTCGGACTACCCCGAAATTATCATTGTCAGGTAAAACCTATCTATCTTAATTCAAAAATTGATTTAAGAAATATGACTATCTCATTAACAAATATATATATATATATATATATATATATATATATAAATCATCAATATTATTTACTATCGACATAAGATAAATTGAACAATTTTTGTACGAAAATCATATTTTTATAACTATATATAATTACATAGTTGGATCATGGATTCTAGTTTTGCATGCTGAAACACTTAAATAGTGGGTGTTATAAAATTATCATCATTGAACAATGTTCATCTTGGGGATTCCAATTGCCAATCTATATGCAAGTACACCAACTCACAGCTACTTCAACATATCTAACCAAGAAACGCATATTTATATCAACTCTTCAATATTTCTCTAAGGTAAATTCGTATATCAAGTGCTCTGCAAATTGGGAAGAAGACGACAATGAAAACGGGAAGAAGCACAATCCGCAAGGCCCTTGGAGGTGAAGGACCAAACATGTATAGGCCTAACAAAGGTGGCCGCCGGCCTTCACTCCCTGCCCGACCTCGACGTCGTCATCATGAAACGCCGGCGGAGGAAAAGCACATCCGGGAGAACATCAACCTCACTTGCTACCCCCGCGTCTACGTCTCTGCATGCGTCGCCGCCCTCTCCATGCGTCCCGCCCGGACCAGCAACTGGGCGGTGGCGCTCAAGGGCCTCGTCCTCGTTAACCGCCTCCTCTCCGAGAGCGACGACTACTAAAAGCAAGAGATCTTCTTCGCCAACCGCCGCGGAGCCCGCCTCCTCGACATGTCCCGTTTCTGGGACAACTCGGTGCCGGACTCGTGGGACTACTCCGCCTTCGCTCGCATCCTCACCCGCTATTGGTGCCGCTGGAAGAGGTTGATGTGGGGCGTGTACGATGGGGAGGTCGGGTTCATCCCGCCCATACTCATGAAGTCCGACATTATTCTTCTGAGGACTCACCAGCTCCTCGAGCCATTCTTGGCTTGTTGCCCAACAGGTAGCTGGCTTGGCTTAGCTTAATTTAGCTTTCCTTCTTCAACTCACTGTTTGTTTGTTTGCTTGTTTTTCTTTTCGGGGGTGACATTGCCGAGAAATTGTTATTGGTACAGGGTTGGCGAAGAGTTATCAGATTGTGTTGGGGGCGTTGCGTCCATTGGCGAAGGAGAGCTTCCGGCGGTACCATGACGTTGTGGATATCATGGGGGTTCATCGCATAACGACGTATTTGAATGTGTTGGACATATTTGGTCGGATCTCCAAGCAGTTCGACTGGTGTCCGACCGCCGGTGTGGCCAATTCGATCAAGTGCCCGGAGGCGGAGAAGATCATGCAGAAGATGCTCGAAGTTATGAAGGAGCTCATTCGTGACAAGTGCGTCCTCGCTCAGCGACGAAACGCCAGACGCCAAGAACCTTAAAGAGATCAGACCCACAGACAGGTTGAGCAACAAAATTGCCGGCAACAATGCCCTCCCTGTGCCTGTGCCTGAACTCTCTTCAATGTTAATCATCAAAACAGAGGAAGCAGAGGAGAAAAGCAAACCATGCACTTCTGAGACGGATGTAGATTTCCTAAATTTGATGGACAACGACGTGCCAACCACAGAACAGCAAGGTGACGAGCTTGCGCTAGCTCTATTTGACGGCGGAACGATAGCAGCTCAGACTTTCAACGCAAGCGAAGATGAGCAAGGGGGCTGAGAGACGGCACCGGTGGAGTCGGCCAGCAAACTCGCCAACCAGAAACCATCCCTTTTGCGGCGAATTCGACATGCTGCTTATTGGGGCACCAAAACTAACCTTAGCTCTGATACCATTTGTTTGGCTCTTCGGGCCCCAAAAGTGACTTGCAACAGGTTCATGGGCCTCTCTTAATCCAAAAGCTAGCTTAAGAATTAAGGTTTTCCTATTAGCCTATATACAAGTCACCGGTTGCCTCCAAATGGGATGTGTGATTAACCCAACAATTCTCCCCTTCACACATCACAACACCCGAATCATCTCCCCCTCACCA
>JAVDBV010060290.1:0-14295 GCA_032619315.1 Piper longum
GGCTCATAATCACTAAAAGATTTGTGAAATATTAATGGGGAATATATTGACTTGTTTCATGTAATTATGCGGCTTAGTGGTTTTATCACTAACGCGGAATTGCCTCCGCAGGTGAACAACTTTGGACTGATGCTTAAGAGTGTGGTGGACGGTTCTTTTACCAGAGTAGGTTTGGTGAATTGATAATAAATTAGACTTCCTTTTTACTCTTTTGAGTTATAAGTGTGGCTACGAGAAACGGTCCAAGACTGTGGTATATTTGCTCAAGTAATTAATTTATTTCTTTATTTTGATGCATGCTATCATAATATGATTTATTATTTTTATGATTAATAAATTTTTAGATTTATTTTCATGTTATGATTCATTTCTCAGTAACACCCGGGCTCGGTTAGGGCGGGTCGTTACAAGTTTTATAATGGTCAGGTTTAGTTTTAAATATCGGGTGCATAGTACTCGATTTCAATAATATAAAATTTTGTATCTAAATTATATTTAATATAATTTAAACTTTATTATATAGATATATGTGTGTTTATATGTAAAATAATATATATTTTTAACTTTATTTTTTTTGTATCAACCCCCTTAACCTTCTTATTTTTTTAGATAATTATTTTAATTTAATTTTTTACAATGTCATTTAATTTAATATTTTATAATATAATCAAAATTTAAATAGTCAAGTACAAATTTAGAAAACGGGTTCGGATCTAAGTTTAAGTCTTTGGTCCACAAACTCATAAAAACACCTAAGCTATGCCCTATATATTAGTCCATTTACTCACATGTATTCCATATATGTTTCAAATAATTTTTTAAAAAATGATAACTTATTGTAAGGTCTTACAATCAATATAATTGTGAGACACATTATTAAATATATTTAACAGCAATTTTGAATTTTTAAAAACTAATGAATACTATTATCATACATTTTTTCTTTTTTGTTGGTTCTTAAACTGGCTGTAAGGCCTTGTAACTTTTTATTTTCTTACTAAAAAAATATCACACATTCACGTTCACACGCACCCACAATAAGTTCTCTATTGGGATGCCCTCAAAATAGCTAATTTTTATTCCTTGCTAGCAATTGTATTAAAAATATATTTGTGCCTAACTTTTATTGTTTTTCAATTAATAAATTGACAAATATTTTATAGGTCCACGTGCATGTTATACTCATTTATATATTTTCACGTTGACTTTGGCCCTACACGGCTAATGGTTTTATTGATAAGTGAGCAAAAAAGGCGAAAAACCTCCAGGTCAAAGATGATTATGGATCCTCATAAAAATGTGTATGTTAAGCTCGATAATTAATGAGGTATTTTTTTCAAAGCTAATTATTGATGGCCTTTTTCGTCAAAGATCCTAATTAAAAATTCTAGATTACTAATGAGGTTGTTTTGACAAAGCTAACTATTTATTAACTCATAATGATTTATATGAAAGATCATGATCATTTCCTCCAAAAATTAAGAAATGCAAGAATAAAATAATAATGTGCCATGTTAGTAAAAAAACAAACGTTCACAATATTATATATATATTTGTCTTGAGAAAATATGACGCCGCAGAAGAAAACAAATCAATACTAAGAGAATAATGTGCCCTAAATTATGTTGATAAATTCATGTCAAGTTCATAAATATATTCTACTACTTGAGGGTGAACATGGTTTGGTTTACCGACCAAATCGACTAAGCCAAACTTATTTTAAATAATTTGGTTTAGTGCTAGTGTAGTTAATTTGTAATTTGATTGAAATCGAAAATCAACAAAACTTAGTATGGTTAGTTTAGTTGGTTTTTGGTTAAAACCAATCAAATTAAATAAACCAATAAATGAAAAAAGTTTTATTTACATCACTTCTTTTGCTTTTTTCTTTAATATTATAGATGTGTTTTTATATATTTATAGTCATCACGATATGTATCATTGTTTTGGTTCAATTTATTAAAAATAATTTATTTATTGTGATGAAAGTTTAATATATTATTAATTGTGCACTTATTATATAATGACCCAAATTTGAATATTGTTCATATAACTTTTCATAATAAGTTTATAATTTTTCCTATATGTGTGTTGACAATTATTTATTTCATAAATAAAACTTAAAAATAAATTAGAATAAATACTAAAGAGTGAATACAATTTACGATAAAAATATTATTTATCATTTTGACTAGTTTAGTTAATACTAAACCCAACCGAATTAGCTTAGTTTGATCATGTTCATTGTCAATTGAAATTTGATTTTTATTTAGTTAACAAAATACTTCAATAAGGTTAATTAAGTAAGTAATTCAATTTAATTTTAACACCAAATAATCATCCTTACAATTCTCTCTCTATATAAAGTCTAATATGAGCTACACGCAACTCATACATATTTTGACCATTACACATCTCGAAGTCAATCTAGGGGTGATTAATGTCATAAGCTACAACTAGACGTAATTAGATAGATGATTGGCAAATAAATAATAAAAAATACCAAAAAGAGTTTTTTATCTAAAAGTCTACAAAGAAAAATTAATTACTACTAATGATTGAGAGGCAAAAGTAAAGCACAATTGTTGACTATTTGCCTATCATTTTATTATAATTTATTTGTTTATTTACATGTTGTCATATCTAGCGTTGGCTGGTTGGAAGTTCCCATCGTACGAATATCGGAATTGTTTCTCATGTGTTAGAGTGGAGGACAAAAGAGTCGAAGAGTATTTTTTTAGGGTGGTTTGGCTAGAATGAAAAAAAATTCATATAAAATAAAAATGAAACAAGATGAAATGACATAAAAATTTTAAATACTTTTCTTAAAATAAGATAAAAATAAAATATTTTTTCTCATATGTGAATGCATATGCTTCCTAATTTTTTTTTACTTTTTTTTTGTTTTCATTAGAAAATATTCTTTTTGTAAAATTTTTACATAGATTTATTTTGACCAAAATTTTTAAAAAAATAAACTAAATTTTAAAATATCCAAACAAAAGAAAAAATGTGACTTCCAAATTTTTTATTTCTTTAATACAATTTGAAGACAACCAGCGTGACCATGATTTTTTTTATCATTCACATTTTTATCATAAAAGCTCGTTTGCCTGACCCTGACGTTTTTTTTCATTCAATTTTTTTTTATAAAAGCTCGTTTTTTTTATTTGACCTGTACTCTGCTAAAAACTTTTATGCCACCTCTTTGTTTTTATTTTATTTTACTAAAAAAATGGTATAAAAAAGCACAACCACACACCCTATAATAATCTAAAAAATATAAATAAAAATAGATAGACACGAGAAAAGCTATCAGATATCCGTACACGAGAAGTGACTATTAGAGCTCTTCCAATGGTGCAATATTTTCTCCCAATGCAGTACACACATGGTAATGGCGATCTTTTTGCATGCGCAGTGCCACAACAAGAAACAAAAGACGACGTCGGCCGGTATCGGAGGGAACGAAGATTCAGGCGAGTCCCTTTGATCAACTACACGCGTCACCTTCCCTCCCCCCTCATGCAAGTGTGTGCGTAACAGCCTCCACTCTAGTCCACTTCTTCCTTTTCATTCATTTCACAAGCCCAACAAAGCCCTTGTCTTTCAATGCTTTAGATTTTCTCTCCTCCCACTTTTTTTTTTGCCATATATATAAGTAAAGCAGCAATACTTGTAGTGTATAGATCTGATTCTGAATATTGGGCTTTCATGCATGAGAGGTCAGTTCTAAATATTTATATGTTCGTCGTCATGCATGGGGCTTTTTAGTTGATTTCATGCGTGGTGCATATCTAGTTGGCTGGTTGGGGTGATAATGAGTTCTTTTTGTTGTGTTTGATGAAAATATTGTTAGGGATTGATCAGTTGAACGAGAAAGGTGAAGAAAATGGCGATTTTGGATCTCTTCATTGCGGCGACAATGCCGGTGCTCAAAGTGTTGCTTGTCACAGGCGTTGGTTCTATCCTAGCTGCTCGCCCTTTGAACATTCTCAACGACGAGGCCAGAAAACATTTAAACAACGTTGGTTATAAATCTTTTTTATCTTCATATATACCGACCTCTATGTCTTGTGGATTCTTTGTTTTCATATTTCTTTTTTATGGTCCCCTGGAGCAGTATATTGGTTATTAAATTCTACAATGATTGATGCGTTTCCTGTATTAGAATTCGAATTAGTTGATATGAGTTAATGCGTTCATTTATTTATTTGTTTAACAGATTGTGTTTTATGTGTTCAATCCGGCTCTTGTGTTGGCGAATTTGGCACAAACCATTACATTTAAGAGCTTGATTTTGCTGTGAGTTAATTAAAATACCTATTTGTAAATGGACTTCTTCAGTGTTTTTTTTAAAAATCAAAACTTGTATGGTTTCAGAGGTAATTGTTGAGTATATACCTCAATTTTTACAGATGGTTTATGCCATTGAACATTCTTTTCACTGTCATTATCGGCTCCGCATTTGGGTGGATTGTCACCAAAATAACAAAACCTCCTTCACATTTGAAGGGCCTCATTATTGGTTGCTGTGCCGGAGGTAATTTCTGAAAGTAAAAACAACTGTTCATCTACTTCTTTTTTTTTTAATGAACTGATTGATGCCATTCATTGTTGTTCAATTACATAAGTTTTTTTTTTGTTCAATTACATATTCTATTTTTCAATTGGATATTTTCTCTTTTTTTTTCTTAAAAGGCAATTTGGGAACGATGCCCCTCATTATAGTTCCAGCAATATGTAAGGAGAAGGGCAGTCCATTTGGAGCTCCAGACCTGTGCAGCACCTATGGATTGGCTTATGTTTCTCTTTCTATGGCCGTATGTCTCCCCTTCTTGCATGATTTTTAGATTTTTTTTTCCTTTTGAAGTTATTTGTTTGTAGTGAGAAAAAAAGCACAATGTATGGTAAATTGTCGTGGTAAAAGATGACTCTCGTGTGCTTCTTGTTGAGAACAGAACAAATTTGTTAGTTTTTTTTCCCAGAAACACTGAATGAAGAGGCAAATAATCTATTTCATCTATATCTGATTTTGGTGTTGATGTGCGTAGTTAGAGCACTTCTGTTTGCTAAGGAAATTGATCTATCCTAGGCCACTTTTGTTTGCAAAGCGACTTGATCTATCCAGTTTGCTCATGAATGATTTTTTTTTCAATCTGAATGGAACTTAAAATTATGATCACTGTACAGATTGGGGCCATTTTCTTGTGGTCTTACATTTTCAACATTGTAAGGGTGTCATCAGAACAAAGGACTGAGATTGTGAATAGCACGCACGGAGAAGAGTTCGGTGAAGAAACATCAAAAATACTTATAAGTGACACAGATGCTCAAAATTCCACTATTGAATGCTATGCCCCTATCAGTAGTTCTGCAGGAAATATAGATAAACTGAAGGTCACCATCTAATTCTTGTGTTATCTTCGTTGGAGAATGTTAGATAACATTTTGCTTGTTTGTTCTTATAATAGCTGATAACTTCATTTACATAGCAGTTGTCTGCTTTGGAGAAATTCAAAAGAATAGTGGAAATGTTCTCTGGTAAAATTCACTGGAAGAAGTTATTTGCTCCTTCAACTATTGCAGTGGTATGTATACCCTTCACGCTATATCCTTTTTCTTCCACTTTCTACATTTTAGTTTCTAATTGCATTTATATGAAAAAACGTGGTTATGGAGAATCTGAAATCAGCTTATTTAATTACAGTACGGAGATCAATACAGAGGGCAAGATCTATTATATATGCTCTAGTGCTTTGCTGCTGTTGCTCTTTCATCAAACTGTTACTTGTGACTTGCAGATTATTGGGTTCATAGTTGGAGTGATATCTCCCATCCGAAAATCACTTATAGGTGGAGATGCTCCTCTACGTGCAATCCAGGATTCTATTGCTTTGTTGGGGTAATATAAGAGCACCATGACAACACTATTATGATCAAATCTAATAGCATGAAAGTAACTCATATATTTTTGTTACAACCTTCTTTCATCATTGTTGCATGACAGTGACGGAGCCATTCCATCTCTCACATTGATTTTGGGTGGAAATCTTGTGAAAGGTGATATTTGCTTGCCTCTTATTCAGTGCTTTGGTGCATTGATCTGTTAAAACATTTTTTGAGCGTACGAAATTGATTTCTTCTATTACTGATCAGGAATGAGGGAATCAGAAATCCGAAGATCATTCATTATCGGCGTTGTAGTTGTTCGCTACTTGCTCCTCCCCTTGTTTGGTGTCACTATAGTACGAGGAGCGTTTCATTTAGGCTTATTGCATTCCGATCCTCTATACCAATTTGTTCTTCTTCTTCAATTTGCAGTTCCACCAGCAATCAATATAGGTAGCCATACATACTCTGAAGTTACTATGCTTCTTCAAGCTCTTTGAAATCTTTTATGTACTAATGGTGAATATATGATATAACAGGCACAATCACTCAACTATTCGGAGCAGGGGAAAGTGAATGCTCTGTGATCTTATTATGGACTTATGCTTTGTCGTCGATATTGGTTACATTATGGTCGACGTTCTTCATGTGGCTTGTATCCTAGCCTCCAATTATTTTCGGTAATTGTCGCAGCTTGGAAAACTTAAGCAGTTGAGGCCACCCTGTATCTTGGCATTACCTACATATCTTACACCCCGTTTGGTTGCACTAAAAAAAATTTATAGAAATTTTGACAAATTTTATTGCAACTTTTTTTTGTTAAAAATATAAATTTTGTTAGAAGGAACAAAATAATGTTTGGCAAGATTAGCAAGAAAAAATTTGATTTCTAGTATTGAAAATTGTGATTGTTTATGAGTCAGCATCTAGAAACCAACAAAACGTACTGTCTTTGTACCTTGCTTTGCATAATGCATTCAGGTTTTACCTATACATGTTGCAAAGATTGACAAAATTAATACTTGATTAACCCAATTCGACAACAAAATAAGGATAGTTTTACAGTTAAAAGGACTAAATAATATTCGAGCCTAAATGCTTGAAAGTAGAGGAAGATGCATGATATTAATAGGATACAATCTTTCTGAAGCTCTAGGAAACAAGAGAGCCTTCACTTATCCTCCCTCCATAATGAACTCTAATAAAAAGTCTATCCAAGTTCACCAAATTATCTAGCAAAATTCACACCAATTTGATTTCACTCCAGATAATTCTAAAAATCTTTTCTGGGCTTCATCTTCAAAGACCTTTTTGGGTAAGATGCTTGCATTAAAAAACCCCACAAATCTCAACAGTTTTCAGGCCTTTCGGGATTATAGAGCAGATACTTTCCATTGATCCCAAAATTTTTCTTCAAGTGGATCAAACAAATTCTGCAAAAATGCAGGAAAAGTTAAAATGGCAGCCAAATTTTTTGCAAAAAAAACATTGTAAACAATACCTTAGACATATCCTTCGTCTCTGAATCACTCCCCAAAGCACTTTTTTTCCACCAATGTCATCCCACTCTTGAGCCACATATTATAGTTCATAAAATACGTTTCATCTGTCACAAGTCTGATTTTAAGATTTATCTACCTTTGAACCCTCTCTGAACACATGGGCAATGCCCTGTATGTCAAGCCTCGCCAATTCAATTTTAATCTCGATATGAGAGGACTTGATTGAAGGACCCTTTTCTACCCATAATCTTTGGATACACGTGGACGACTAATTATATATTTACCATAATTTTAATATTGTATCATATTATTGGGTCCCACTAGGTACACCACTATTTATTTTAGGTTTTAGTACCAATTTAATTCGTATCCAATTTTTCGACATGGAATTTTCAAAAAAAGTCTATTTTGTTTGTTAAAATCATGATATTTAAATTGGTGTTTAATTAAATATTGACGATAAAATATATTTTTAATGTCTATTAAAATAATTTAAGGCCAAAATGATAACTTGTTCTGTCCGTGTGTGAATATTTCGGTCCGCGTCCATCCATAATTTGTCGGGTCGGATCGGGTCGGGTCTGTAGATGCCCATACACCCTTCGCAAAACCTCACCACTGTCTTCTTCCACCTCCTTTGATCTTGTTGGCCATGGCGGCCTCCTTGCTGAGCTCGAGCTGCTTCAGATTGTCTCCGACGAGGACGACCAGACCCAAATTTTCACCTTCATCTCCTTCCTTATACCTTCATTCGTTGAAAAGAGCGGCTTCCTTTGCCCCACGTCCTGCCTTTCACGACTTCAAGGCAAGTCCCACTCCATGTTTTTTTTTTATTTTCCTGGGTTCTCTGTTTTTCGGATGTTGTTCTTGTGCAATGGTGTTTTATTTTGGTGTCATTCGATGTTCGTGTGTGTGTGGCTTTTGATTTCCTGATTGATGGCGGATTGAAAGTTGTGGCCTGTTTTTTTTGTTTGCCTGTTGATTATTGGTGGAGGAATGGTGGGAGAGGTGTCTCCTTTCGGGAGTATCGTTTTCGTGGTTGATTGGTATTTATGTGTTGTTTCTGCAGTAGAAATGACTTTGTAGTTCTTGGATGTGACATATATGTGGAAGTTTCAATTTGGTCGATGGTGGAACTGTTGCTTTTTTTTTTCTCCGCTTCAATCGTTGGATTCCTTTTTTATGTAAGTGCTAAAAAAATTTCATTTTCGTACAAGATGTCATTGTTTGTTTGGCATTTTGGGAATCATTTTGGACTTGTTTTCTAATTCTTTTGTCAGTCTCATACCTCAATAGGAGTAGATTAAGAATAAGCTTAACAATGGACCAAGTGAATGGTGAATTGGTTGTTTAAGCGAATTTATTTATTTAGTTATTTATTTCCTTTGCATTTTTACGTTGGGGACTTATATTTCTTTTGGTATTTATTTATTTAATGATTTTTTAGCTTGATATTAGCCAATTTAAGTGTATTTGTGAGATACTATAGCACTCTTACCCTTTTGCTCCAAACATGTACAATTTTTTTGCAACATAACATACTAATTACTAAAGTCTGCGGATAATAACCTTGAAATAAAAAGTCCGTTGACTGTAAATGCATCTCGAACACACCATCATAGAATTCTGACTGTGGAGCATATTTTGGTGGTAGGGTGTATCAATGACACAAAAATCAAATTTCCTTATGGAAGCTGTTGCTTCTAATTCGCACAGTCTTCCAAATGCTGCGAACACTGCTCCTGGGCAGTCTGATGAATCGGGTGGATTCAATTTAAACAAAGTAATTGAGATAGCTGGGGATTTATTGGACAGGTTACCGGAGCCTGTTAAGAGTTTTCCATGGCGTGATGCTTTCTATAATTATTTGGATATAGTTATCCAACACTTTTGTGTAGTTTGCAAGTATCTATGTGTTCCGTTACTGGCAATCACATCTTTAAGTGAGCTATCATATTGTGCTCGTGAAAGAAAGATGGTTCTCGTACCAATTCCTGTGCTTCTTGGATGGTTTGCAGCAGGGAGTATAAATGACACGATCTTAGAAGCTTCTACTACGGCCCAGGTCTGTTTTCTCTTGTCAAAACTTCTCCAGGACAATCAAGTGTCTTTTGTTTATGCTTATTTGAAATTTAATTTTCAGATTCTATTATATCCGCTTTTTCAAAACAGTCATTTTAGTTTGTTCTGAATATTTTGAAGAACCTTTCATTTATGAGTATCAACATATCTGATCTAGGTTCATAATCTTTCCAACTATTTTGATGAAGAATTTCTTAAACATTTGGCAACTCTGGTAATCTGCTATGATCACAATGTCTTGTTATGCAACAGGAATGTGAAGTTCCATGGCATCTGCTTGGGATGGCAATTTTCTTCACTCTTCTCAAAATTCCGGGTCCCTATTATCCCTACTGGGGTCGAATTTTTATTCCACACTTTGCTAATGGTGGTGTTTGGAGAACTTTGTGGTTTTTTATCTGGTGGGCTAGAACCAGAAGACAACAGAAGAATGGAAGCGAGACCTTGGAAGGGAAAGTTGAAACTTGAAAAACTAAGAGAAGCGCTTGCCTTTTATCTGTGGAAGATAAAACTTTTCAGAATAGTGTTGGAGGAAATACCCAATCCGTCTGAATAGTGTTAAAACATTTTTGGATTGACTTCACTTTTGTGAAGTTAAATAACCTGTGTCAATGCTTCTATCACTAGCACACTATAGATAGATTTTTCTTTTCTGAGCGTTAGATAGAAGAGATATTGGAAAAAATAATGATTAATCATATGAACAAAACACTAAAATTGTGTGTAACCTAAAGATTATACAGCATATAAGGAAAGTAACATATTGACATAACTGATCATTGATAAATAGGGACAAAAAATCAGCGTGTGAGCATGTAATATTTGTATACTGTCGCTTTATAGAGAGCAGGTTACATTGTTATCTGATTGTAGACATCCATGGAGCATGTTAGTACCTCCTAGAAATCATGTAATCTCAATTAAATATTCATCTCTATCAAATGACATTTATTATCAGTTGTAAAATTTTTGTTAAGTCAACAGGATGATTGTAATACTTTTAAGCAGTAGTTGTAAAGATGTCTACTATGCTATTACATTATGATGTATTATGGTTATAAGATAGGTTCAAATTGGTAAATTGCAATATGAAACTCTGTATACAGCCTATGATGTTGTTTAACTTGTCAAATACTATTCATTGATTTATTTCATAATTAATCTGTTGATTAATCACTAACCCTTATATGTATAGTATGAAAGGTGTAAATATTGCATTTTAGTGCGGAGTTTAGACTAATGCATTTCGACACGTTCTTTTCTTTTACCTCTGTTAACCTTTTTTTTTTTATGACTATGTTTATGCATTTAGAATGAAGCTTATTAAGTATGGTAGTAGATGGTAGCAGTGTTATACTTTGAAAGGTTTGGTTGATATTTTTGCTAGATAAATTTGTAATTTTTTCTGTAATTCTCTTGTTCCACAAGCATTAATGCGACAATTATTCTTAGCATTAATGCTACAATTATTCTTTCTCCTGTAATTCTCCATGTCTTGCTGTATCATCTTATTTATGGAAGATCATTTCCACTTAACCTACCTCTTAAACTCAAAAGCTTGATTCTGGGCATGGTCATGAGGGAAGAAATACTTATAATCCATGTGTTAAATGAAAAGTGGAATATCATCGACGACCAGTTCATTGGCTCTACCGTCAGATTACTCTGGTATAATAACAGATATCGATGAATCACACTTTTTGTTAACATCAATGCTTCCTGTTTTATTGGTGTTTCATTGAACAAATATATGCTTTGGAAAATTAAGTGATGAAATATTTGCACCTTTTGGGGTGTTTCAAATGTGAAGTAAATTTTGTATTTGCTTCTTTGTTGCGCCTGCAAATGGGAAATTGATTATTTTTACTTTCGGCTTGGAAGTTGGATCATCTAGTCCGTTGTCAAATTAACTGTGTGATTATTCATTAAGGTGATCCCCAAGTAAAAATTCCCTTCTTTAATAAGTTTATTTTGCGATGACCTCTTTTGCGATATTGTTAATATTTCTCGTACCCGTATTGAAGCATTTTCCTATGCATTTTGATGGCTGCATTAGCCGGTGCCCAAGATAAAAACTAGTCACTTTGCTTCTCCATGAATCTGTTCACCATAAGAACTTTGCTTCTCCATGAATCTCTTGTTTACCATCTTTTGAAGGATTGCATGTCGTGTGATTCTGTGTAAATGATAGTTGAGGACGATGATTGTGTGAGCTTAACATATGCGATTCAGTCTAGATGAACCCCGAGTCGACTGTAGTTGAGTTAAAATCATAAAAAAAAAAATTATATGAGGAGTTTTTTTTTAAAAAAAATACTTAATTTGCATTGCTTACGTGAATGGAGTCTTCTCGCTTTGAATATATAGCATTAAGAAGGGCTACACAAGTAGGGTTTTCTTTCTTCAAATTAATAGCCTATGCATACAGTTTCGATTTTTGTTTTGTCCAATTCCTTCTAGTAGCATAGCATTCCATGCAGCCTGCATCACTGAGTTCAAACTTTGTTGATGATTGATGTTTGTCTGAGAATAGGTTCCCTTAGCAGGCTTTTAAAAGTGACTGCAAACGCTCTTCCCAACCCATGACCATATTTATAGACTAAAGCTGTCAGCCCACTTCGTCTGAGAACCCAAATTCACGAGAGGGTAAAAAACGATCATTCATCTGCTTCCTAAGCTGTCCAACAATAGTTGCTTCCACATTTATCCTTTATCTTACACGAGCTGACAATTTTGAACGCTTTTGTTGATTCGAATAACGAACCGAAAACTTATTGCATGAGCAGCAGTTGTGTCATGTGTTTGGGAAGGATTTGATGAAACAAGGAGTTGAGTAGGTGCAGAGAAGGGGGATGAGAAGGTGCAGAGAAGGGAGGGGCACAGCACTTTATACAGGAAAAGAAACCAAAGGAAAAGAAGAGTAGTGAGATGTTGGCAAAGACGAGGACATGGACCGTGGCTTAGGCCCTCTTCCTTTCAGCATGCATGCATATTCACATCACATTTACACTTTTGATGCTCATCAAATTCGATAATGTAGACTCTCCATCAACTGTCATCGATCCCACAAATTTCACATAGATTTCCCACTCGTACTCATGAAAATCTTTGAGTACGCCCATCCATCTTTTGATTAGTACACATGAGCACTACTCACATACATAATTGTCTACGTACACAATGGTTTATACTCATCGCGTGTGCAAAAGACGAAGAAAGGAGAAGTGTGCGCGAGGAAGCGAACATGGACGTGATATATGTAGTAATTAACTACTAACTGGTTATAAGTGAGACTGGTTATAAGTGAGAAAGAAAGAAAAGAATACTAGAAAGACATAGAACAAACAAGCATATAGTGGGCAAGTGAGGGGGTGCATGCATGCCATGGATCGATCGATTTATACATATGGGCGTTTGCATATGCATCAGCATGTTTGATCCCAAGGTCTGGCCATGCCAAGATCTGTCGTCACTGTCGAATGGGAGCACGCCAGCACTGTAGCAGTGCGTCCTCGCGTTCCGGACGGCACGCGCAGTCAGGGCCGCGCCCGCCTCTGCCGCCGGTGCATGATCTCCTCCTCTCCTACTTCTACATGCATGCTTTGTTTCATAGTTGTTTCTTCTATTCCTTGTGCTATATATATATATATATATATATATACACACACACATCATCTTTCTTTATTTAATTACTCTTATCTGCTCTTTATTAATAAAATGAAAACTTAATGCTGGTCTCTCAGTAAAATTAAGATAGATTTGCCCAATCAAAATATAAAAAAAATAAAAAATTTAAAAAATAAATTATTATAATGTATCTTCTCATTCAATTAGTATTTATTTTTAAAATTAGGGTTAATTAGAATCTATATCTAATATATTATATTATTATAATCTATCTTATTATTCAATAAGATTTTGCTTATAAAATTAAAATTTATTTATAATATTAGGCGCGCATGGTGTGACATCTAACATAATATTAATAACAAGTGAACTCAATACTGACATTAAATTAAAAGTAGGAAAATTAGCCAATCAAAATGTAAGAAAAATTTTAAAAATAAAAATAAAAATACCTCATATAGAGATTTAAAAGTTCAAATCTCGCTAATCACAATTTCTTAAAAAATAATGAAAAATATATTTCCTTAATTTTTTAAAAAATAATAAAATATCTTTTACGAAAAAGGTCATGAGTTTGAATCACACTAATTAAAATTTCTTTTAAAAATAAAATAAAATATCTTTCTTTGTAGAAGGTCACATGTTTCGGCTAACTTAAACTTCTAACTTCATATTAATAAGAGTCTATTTACTTGTTTTGAAAAAATATATAATAAAACAAATTAAATATTTATAATTCATATTTTTATTCAAATATGATACATCTTAAAAGTCAATGATAGTCTATATTTAATATATTAAGTTATTGTAATCTATTTTATTATTTAATGAGAGTTTACATATAAAATTAAAATTTATCCGATATAGGTCACATATGACACAACATATTGCCTAGTATTACTCAAAACTAATTTAAGATTGAAAGTACAAGACTTAACCAATCAAAATATAAGAAAAATATAAAAATACAAGAACTTAAGTTTATGTTTAGTTTATTATTATTATTTAAAGTGGACAAGAAATTATATAAATTACATGAAAATTTTAAAATAATCAATTTCACTATTTAATTAAGGCGATATTATTATATACTGATAATATTCTCTATATATATAGGAAAATAATATATATGGATAGCATACTTTGGAAAAAAGAGTACGGTATTTAAAAATTACCAATTGCATGTATGTGT
>JAVDBV010060291.1:0-11038 GCA_032619315.1 Piper longum
AACCGTCGAAACCCGCTGCAAAATCGCCGAACTTGCCGGAAGATCGGAATTGTCTGGTTTTCTACCGAGTTCATCCAATTGAACCTAATTGAACGTCGGACACCGCTGAGTGCCAAATTCGAGCTCCGACATGCGCAACGAAACTCTAGCCGTCGCCGATTGTCGATGACACGCGAGGTATAATTTATTTAATTTAATTATTTAGAGTTAATGTTTATTAGCACAGCATGCTATGATAGTATGATTGAGTGGCTGATGTGTTATGTATATTTATGTTAATAAAAATATAGATGTATGTGATTGTGTGATATTAAAATGAATGCTAAGTGATTAAATAGGTTGATTAAATAACTATTATAATCTAATGCAACGTAGAGTAGGAGAACGATATTGATTATTATTGATGTGTTGATTGATGCATGGCTGATGTATGTATGCTATAGAATGTGTGATGCATGGGCGTTGGTATTTAGTTTTGATGTATAGGTACAGAGTAGGAGCTCGCCGCCTAGGCGCGCAACCACGTTTGGAGCTTCTGTCAGATCCGTTTATGACTCGTCTCTATTTTATACTCTGTTGTATTGTAGGTTTGTTTTAATGCCTGCAGGACGGGTTAAGTGGCGTTTTATCGGATCCCACTTAACTTGGGTCATTTAGTCAACCAGTTTTCCGGATTAATAACCTTCAAGGATGAGATCCCTCAAGTTTGTTTTCGAAACTCAGATCCAGCTCAGGATGCCTCCGGTCCTATTATATGAACCTCTACCAAGACTTATACGTATATGTAATTTTCATATTTTCAATAACTGTACTACGTGAGCAGGCACGTGCAAGTCGAAGACGGAACTACTGACGACCATGTACGCCAGCAGCATGTGCCAGTCGAAGACCGGAACTACCGACAACCATGTCTACAGGCATATGCTTGTCTAAGCTGGGGTATACTGACGACATGCTATGCGAGCGGTGTGTGTTAGTCCAAGCCGAGATTACCGATAGCCGTGCTATGCGAGTTGGTATAGAAATAAGAAACATGACTAAGAATATGACAGCAGTTCCAAGAGACCAGAAAGAGAAATGAAAAAATGTCGAGGCATCAGCAGTAATAGATCAGCTCAGTTAAAGATAATTTTAGTTCAGTAAATACTCTTCAGGGACTTCATGATGTTTTCTTTTATATGAGAGTTTGCTCTCATAGCCAGTTTCGTATTAATTATATCCTGTTTGGTATTAGTTATGTTTTTGACCAGTAACACTCGTTAGTGACGTTTATCTATATATATGTAGGTGAGGATTGAATATTGGATATGATGGCTTGGATAGAGGAGCAGTTACCTGCCTTGCACACACATACGCATACTCGCCGACGAAATATTTGTTTTGACCATTTTGATTATTTTGTTGTGGTTTGGGTATGTGGATATGGATAATAATAGCAAGATATGAAAAATATATTATTGTGCATGTTAATAGTATGAATAGGTGGGTCATGACCCAAATGTCGAGAATGCGTTGGTATGTTTAAATTAAATATTTATGTGAAAAATATAGTGCAGTGAATAAATATTGTTTTACGAAGTTATATGCGTTGATTTGACAGGGTGGCCCTGAATCGCACTTTTAAGGGAGATTTTGTCCGTTTTATTTTAAGAATTTTTATCGATCTTTATTATAGTTGTCTTTAGTATGAGCTGGTTGGTACGTCATCCACGTAGTGGCATGTTAGGTTTCAGTACATTCATCCATGCATAACGATCAATATCTTCCATCTTGAGACGCCAAGTGTAGATCCACCCGAGACACATGACGGTTTGGTTCGGTTCACAAGCGAGCCGGATTCGGGGTGTTACAGTTAGAATTATGGGTGTAAACAAGTCAAGCATGCTTACGAGTTTTTTGCGTTCGGCTAAGCTCGGCTCAGCTCGCACTCGTTAATTTTATGTTTGAAAAAATATTCGGCTCGAAATAGATAAGCTTGTTGAACAACGAACAAAGCTTGAGCAAAGAAGTGTTTGCTCGGCTCGACTCAAAACTCGAATTCGATGTGTTCAAAATCAAAAAAATATTTTGTTCGGCTCGGTTCGCTCGTAAATACTATTGAGGTCACATTGAATTTATTTATATTCAAAAATAATTGATCCTAAATAAGTTGAACACATTAATATTAGCTAGGCTCGAGCTCGACTAGAGTTCGGCTGGAGCTTGGCTCGAACTCGGCTAGAACTTTGCTCGAACTCGACCCGAACTAAGTCCAAATAACATAAATTTTTAACAAGTTCGGCTCGGCTCGTTTTATATCAAGCTAAACTCAAGCTTACCCATGTTTGGCTCGGCTCAACTCGGCTCATTATAGACAATTGTATTTTTGTATATTTTAAAACTAAACATCAACATTATAAATTATGTGCATGGTATTAGTCTATTAGGCTAACTTTTAATCGGAAAATCTTCCAATGATTAAAATTTTATAAGTTTGTAACCTTTAATTCCCAGAACATAAAAAAAAAATAAAAATCTTATAATGGGAATGTGAACAATTTCTCAGAAATGATAGAAGCAAAGATTCTTAATGGTCGGTTTAGAATATTAGTGCTTAATTTACACATGTTTACATAGAAAACTGCATTATCGACTAAAACATGTTCATACTTCTTCCACGTTCAAGCGCGCGACTACTAGTCAAGAACAAGCTCAGGAGCGTTAATCCACCATTAGTGCATGCTCAAACTCGCCATCTTCCCGGCACCTTCCTCACCACCATGCCAACTTTGCACCTTTCAATGCCAAGGTTCTCCGTACAGAGCTTCCAACGTAGAAAGCAGGCGCAGCTTGAACAATTTTAGAAATCTCGCCGGCAAATTAACGCAATGATCACCATCGCCGGCGAAGTCCTTCCAGTCAAACGGGTTCATTGCGTGTCAAAAATGGCATTGCCGAGCTTTGTGCAGAACGATGAAATATGGTGGAAAAAGGGAAGAAGTTTTCCAAAGGCGTCTGCGACACCTCACCTTCCTCACATCTTCCTTTTGTCCCACTCACCCACTCCACTTTCTTGCACCTTCCCCACCTTTGCCGTCCTTGGAATGAACTCCTATCGCAGCTTGCTTCCTCCTCCTCTGAGCTCTCTTTCTCCTCTCAATCAATCATGGGCAGCGACACCCAACGACAAGGTATCCTCTCCCTCTCTTTCTCGGTTTTTGCTGGGTGTGAACGAGCATGCGAAAGGTGTTAGCTTTGAGGATTTTGGAGTAGCTCTTGGTTTTGTTGGGTGCTATTCAATCAACGTATTTTTTTTTATATGTCAAAAGATGCTAAATTTGAGAAAAGTTTTGCAGTAGTTCCACTGTTGATCTTCTTATGTGTCATGTCAATGGTGTGAAATATGAGGATTTTGGACCGGTTCTTAGTTTTTTCTGTGGTTAATGCAATCACTGGGTCATTCTACATGCCAACGGTGCTAGATTTGTGAAATTTTGAAGCAGTTCTAGATTCTAGCACTGTTATCTTATATATGTGTGTGTGTGAAGGGGTGAAACTTGTGGATTTTGATGTGTTTGATTCATTCACACTGGATCATTCTATACGACAAAAGTGCCAAAGTTGAGACATTTTGAAGCAGTTCAATCACACTGTATCTTCTATATGCCAAATTTTGAAGATTTTGGAGCAGCTCTTAGCTTTTGCTTCAATTCAATTACTGTGTCTTTTTATACGTCAAAGGTGTTTAGCTTTGAGGATTTTGGAGTTGTTGAAAGCAAATATCTGATTCTTCTTGTGATGGGGTGAAAGATTTGGTCTTCTTTTTTTTTTTTTTTTGTGGTGAACAGAGGAGACCAGTCGGGAGAGGAGCAACCTCCCGGGGGGCAGCCGGGAGTCGTCGCCGCTGCCGTCGCCATCGGCGCCGGCGCCAGCGCCGGCGCTGGTGCTGTCCAACTCCGGGAAGAGGATTGAGCAGTCGGGGAGCCGGAAGAAGTACGTGAAGCAGGTGACCGGGCGGCACAACGACACGGACCTGCACCTGGCGGCGCAGCGCGGGGACGTGGAGGCGGTGCGGCAGATCCTGGGGGAGATCGACGATCAGATGGAGGGGACGGCCGGCGGGGCCGAGTTCGACGCCGAGGTGGCGGAGATAAGGACGGCAGTGGTGAACGAGGTGAACGAGATGGGGGAGACGGCGCTGCTGGCGGCGGCAGGGAGGGGGCACCTGGCCGTGGTGAAGGAGCTGCTCAAGCATTCCGGCAGGGAGTGCTTGTTGAGAAAGAACAACTCTGGTTTCGATGCCCTGCACAAGGCCGCCGGCGAAGGACATCATGGTATCAACCTATGAACAACAATTTGTTTGTTTGTTTGTTTTTTTTTTTTTTTGGTATGTGTGTGTGTATCTGAAACTCTTGTTGATTTTGTGATCAACCATTTGGTGGATAATAATACTAGAGTTGGATGGTAATACTAGATTCTTGTTTGTGACAACAGAAATGTGGGCATGGATTGATTTCATCAACTGTTTGATGCTTAAGTATCAAGGGTTTCAAGGCCAATTCGATTGTAATTTTGAGGGTTGTATTTGCTTCTTCATCTTTTGGATGGTGATTGTTTGTTTTGGAGTTTAGGGTTTCAAGGCCTGATTTTTAAAATTTGATTGTAATTGTAAGGTTGCTGTTACTGCCCCATCTTTTGAACTGACATGACTGATGGGAGAGAATGGAAGTTAAAAAATGAAAAGAAGTGAAATTTTTTCTTTCTTTTCTTTGTTTGCGAATCTGAAACTCTTGTCGCTTTGTGATCGACCATTTGATGAGTGGTAATGACAACAGAAATTTGATCATGGATCGATTTCATACATGATTTGATGCTTCATTGCATGCTGATTGTTTTTCTGTCTTTTGGACTAATGACTGAACTTGATGGTAGAGAGGGGTAGTGGAAATATGAAAAGATTGGCTGTGTTCAATCTTAATTTTCGCTGAGAGCATGATTTTTTTACATAAATCAAATAAAAAAATGTGTGATTTCTTATTATCAAATTAAAGAATCATGCTGGATTGTCGCAGCCCTGTGTTTTTTTGCATTTACCTGGCATTGGCATCCTTAAAGATGAGTTCTCCAATCATGTTATTTAGTAATTGTATGTGTAAAAACACTCCCAGCTGTACTAGGGATTACCAATTCTTCATGTGTACAGTTGTAATAATATTATTACTGTGATTTGCAGAAAATTGTGTTGTTCTGTATGTTGATTATCTTTACATTTTTCCACTAAGCTTTAGTGTGGTTATATGTTTTTCAGTAATATGCAAGAACTGAGAGGGAACTGATCACCACTTGTTATGTTGATGCAGCAATTGTTGAATTACTTTTGGACCATGATTCAGGGCTGAGCAAAACTGTTACTCCGTCCAATGCTACACCTCTGATAACCGCAGCGTTTAAGGGACATACAGCTGTTGTCAAGGAGCTTTTGATGAAAGATCCAAGCTTACTAACTGTCGAAAGATCCAATGGAAAAAATGCTTTGCATTTTGCTGCACGAAAGGGGAATGTAGAGATTCTGAAAGCTTTGCTTGAGAAAGACTCTCAATTGGCACGCAGAACCGATAAGAAAGGTCAGACCACATTACATATGGCTGTAAAGGGACAGAACAGTGAAGTGGTAAAATTGTTAGTCGATGCAGATGCTGCTACTGTTATGTTACCCGATAAGTTTGGAAACACAGCTCTACATGTTGCTACAAGGAAGAAACGAGTTGAGGTATTGGTTCATTTTTTTTCTCATTCAGCATTGTTAATTTGTTATTTATTATTTTTGCAATTTTTTGGGATCTGATAGATAACTGATATATGTTTCTTGAATGCAGATTGTGAATCAGCTCCTAGGTCTCCCTGATATAAATGTTAATGCGCTAAACAGAGACAGCAAGACTGCCTTGGATATTGCAGAAGGACAGCAACTCTCAGAAGAAGGGCAGCTTATTATTTCATGCCTAATTGACCGTGGGGCTGTCAGAGCTAATGAGCTGAACCAGCAGAGAGATGAACTGAAAAAAACAGTTACACAGATTAAAAAAGATGTTCACATCCAGCTCGAGCAAACTCGCAAAACTAACAAGAACGTGCATGGCATTGCCAAGGAACTCCGGAAGCTACATCGAGAAGGAATCAACAATGCTACCAATTCTGTGACTGTGGTTGCTGTCTTGTTTGCCACTGTGGCTTTTGCTGCCATTTTCACTGTGCCTGGAGGAGATGACAACTCAGGTGTGGCTGTGACGGCTAGAAAAACCTCCTTCAAGATTTTCTTCCTCTTCAATGCCATTGCTTTGTTCACATCTTTAGCAGTTGTGGTGGTCCAAATCACACTGGTTCGTGGTGAAATGAAAACGGAACGGAGGGTAGTCAAAGTTATCAACAAATTGATGTGGTTGGCTTCAGTATGCACCTCTGTTGCTTTCATGGCTTCCTCGTACATTGTGGTCGGCCGGCGTCATCAATGGGCAGCTATCTTGGTGACTGTCATTGGGGGCACCATAATGGCTAGTGTTCTTGGTGCCATGACATACTTCGTTGTCAAGTTTAAGAGGGCAAGGAAACTTAGGAAGAGATCAGGGAAGTCATCAAGGAGAAGCAGCTCAAACTCATTGCTTTATCCGTCTGAACTGTCCGACTCAGAGATCAAAACAATGTATGCAATCTGACCCAAATTCCTTTCCATTAAATAACACTTTATTTTAGTATTACTGTAAAACCTGCTTCCGAAACGGTGGAGCAGCAATAGATTGAAAACATTATTCATTAGAGCAGGGTAGGCAATTTATTTTATTTCTAATATGATACCTCGTATCTGTAAGAAGCGATCGGCAATAGTTTTGAAATCAGAAACAAGCAACCTATTCTTTCTTTTGTCTGCAATATGTAACCCCCACCAGAAACCCTAGGTACTCTTATTTTTTAAACCTATCAAATGTGCTACTAAATTGGATCTGAGTAATGAGGTCGAACTCCTTTAGTTTATGCATTTCCATTCCTTTCAAACCTGCTGCACGAAGAAAACTGCTGAGACTCACTGCACAAAAAAAAATATTTATGCATAAAAAGTTTATCGAAGAACACATAAATATTGAATTTCAGATGAAAATTTGCACTTTCAGCTTATCTTCACACTCTAGTTTATATACCGATCTGGCTATTCATTCATCTACATTATAGATGAACTTGTACTGCTGTATACCTGGCAAATAACAAGCCAAATCAGAACACCCTTATCTGCTACTTCCCTTGCTCCATGCATCAGCTTCTAGCTATTATGTTGTCATTGCCTCTTTGGATGTTCTCACTTCAGCTCATCTCAATCTACTCTGTCAATTGAGTGAACTTATTAATCCGGCTATAATACTTCACATATCCTACCATTAAAGCTCTCTTAAGTTGTTCTCTTTGGGTGTTGAGGCAGGCTTATATGGAAGCCCATGTTTTTCACATCTTGCACTTGTTGCTTAAACACCTTCCAGTTGAACTGAACTTTTTGTACATGAATAGCTGCTTGTAGTTTGTATTTATGACCTAACTCTCTTCATTGTGATCTTCTACATTAATAATCCCCATGCAAATCTTACCATATGCCTTAAAACTTTTTTAGTTTATACCAATGTTCAAGTTGCGGTTTTCATCATTAACTCGTCTTATTGTGCGCCGATAAAGCATTGCAATACGATTTAATTTGAGAGCATGATTTTTTTTTTACCCTAATAAAATTTTAGTGAACATTTGTTTGGGTAACTATTTTACTTAACAAATACATGTCTAAATTATTAATCAACTTTCAAATATAACTTTTTAAAAATGTACTAACTGTTTTGATTTTAGTACATAACATTCCCATATTTTTATTTTTTAGTTTATGTTTTAATTAAGCTATACAAAAAAATGAAATTAATTAATTAAGACGTTGTAATAATACCTATTTAAGAGTTAAAGTTTTTATTTTGAAAAAAAATGTTATTTCTCTACAATTACCTACTATAACCATTTTTTCTATAAATAAAATTAACATATAATATTATTTAGACTCGCTTTTGCTATGGCTCTAGTGAGTTTCTTTAACCAAAGCAATTTGTACAAGTCATTAGTTGAACTGCTAACTCATTTTTCAGACATCCCCAATAGAGGTTCTTTTCACATTTATTTACGATATTGCTTTGCTATTAGTAAACCAATTTAATTTTTTGTGTCAGCATACTTATATAAATTTATGAATATATATATATATATATATATATATATAAATAAGCCTTTACCACATTTACCACTATTATAATATTATTTTAATTACTTTTATTCAAAAATATAATTATTCCCTTTAAATACATTAAGGGAGCTTCTTACAATTATTACAATGATTTTTTTTACACATTGTACTTTTTCAACAAATTTTCCTATTATACAAAAATTATATAATTAAATTTAAATAATAATAACATATAAATATAACTTGGTAACGTTAATGTCTTTATTAATATATTAAGAAACGGAAATTATGGCATTTATAGATAAGACCTACCTTTCGGTTGGAACCGAATTTCCAAACTCCCCTCTGGCTACCCAAATTTCACAATGAACCGAACTGAACATTCTCTAAAATTGAACCAAACCGAACTGTCGATCTATTCAACAACAAAATTATTAAGATTATATTAAAATTAATTATGGTTTTCATCATAAAAAAATTAAAACATGATTTGGCTATCATAATCATATTCAAAAGTATTCTATACACAGACATTGCGTTAAACACCTCAAATAAATTACAAATACATTATAAATTAATAATAGCCTACATAAAACATGAATATCAAGGTTTCTTTTTAAAAAAAATTCGGTCTTTCGATCGATTTTAGTTCAATTAAATTCCAAATCAATTTTTTACACACTTAGAAATTTTACCCAAAATGGAAACTGAATCGAACCGAACTTTCTCCAAAATCAAAGTGAACCAACAATTTTGATTCGATTCGGCCGATTTATTCTGTTTAATCCAAGTATTTCTTAGCCCTATTTAGATATGTAAAAAAAATTATACATAGAAGTATGCTATGTGTATATAAAATTTTATGTTATGATAATAAAATAAGGTTATAACCCCCTAATTGGTTATACTTTAAAAACATGACCTTTAAGTCATCAATTTGAGAGGAAAAGGACTTCATTAAGGAGTAGCCTTTGATGTTTTGAATAATAACTTGGATGGGCAAAACTCTTAAAGAGTTTGAGCTAAAATCTGGTGGGGCCCACGTTTTCGTTATACTCATGGTGTGGAGTTTCATGAGCAATTTGGAGACTCGTTTAGGTTAAAAATTGAAAGCGGTGTATTGCCTGGCTCCCATTCCAAGTTGGACTACAAAAGCCCACTAAACCTTCTCAAATTGTTCCTTTTTTAGAACAAAAAAGATTTGTGCCAGAATGATAGATACCAAAAAGAACAATAAACATTGGACCCATAATGAATCTTGAAATACTATTTCTAGACCAAATCCACCTACATTAAGATTACTTGTTAATTATTAATCAATTTTGATGAATTCATCCTCTAGAATAAGAAATTCTGGCCCATGAGGTATATTATCAACCACTTGGCCGTTTTATACATCAGCGATGGATATTTCATATCCTCCATTTTCTTTGTGTAAAATTTTAGTTATTTTACTTGCTGCTTGTGGTATTATAGACTGTATTATTATTCTCGGTTCCATTTGGATAAATCTGACCCTTACCTTGTTGCTCCCTATATATATATATATAGGATATTTTAAGAAGTGAATGTCTTTCTTAGTGGCAGGACCAAGAGACAGAATATGAAATATAATTTCCCTATATTTTTTACAAGGAACGAGACTTATTGCAAAAAAAAAATTTATTAGGGCGATAGTTTTGAAAAGATAGATTGCCTATTTTTTCTGTCATCTCAGGAGATATACGATTTAGGGGGGCTAGTTCAAATTCCTTGGGTAAAAGAACAACCTTTACATTCAAACCCCTTTTTACCATTAGCAAAAACCTATTTCAATTGTAAATTATAAGGAATTCGAACAACTACTTAAAATAAAGTATCTGGGAGTACCTTTTATGGAATCTTAATATCCACTAGTTTATAAAATAAACGATAATTGACACATACAATACGTCTAGTTGCTTATCGTAGATTTTCATAACCATATTATTCAAAAATAGGATACAACTGTTTAATAGTGGGTCATTCATATTATTAATATACCTTTCCTATTCATTGTAGGTTGGTTATTTGTCAGCACGGGTTTAGCTTACGACATGTTTGGAAATTCTCGACCAAACGAGTATTTTATAGAGAGCCGGCAAGGGATTTTATTAATAACTGGTTGTTTTGATCTTTTGGTACAACTTGATGAGTTTAGTAGATCCTTTTAGGAGGCCTCAATGACCATAGATCGAGCCTATCCAATTTTTTCAGTGTGATGGTTGGATGTTCATGGACTAGTTGTAACTACCATTTCATTTTAGGCTCAATATGAGCAATGTAATTCATCCAATGATAAATCTAATCCAAATTATATAGATATGACACAATCAAACCCGAACGAATAAATGTTGAATTGAATTGTATTGGTCTATATTGGGGGTTATTACTAATTTTTGTACTTGCTATTTTATTTTCTAATTATTTTTTCAATTGAGAAAAAGAAATTAAGTAGAATTCTTTTATTCCATTTGAAATTATATAATTTGTATAATTATCCATGACTGTTTATGTCTTTAGCATAACTAGGGGTGCAAATAAGTCAAACTTATCGCAAACATTTTATATTCAGCTCGATTCGGCTTAAACTCATACTCGCTAATTTTGTTCTCGAAAATGGATAGCTCATTACACAATGAACAGAGCTTGAGCTAAAGTGTATTAGCTTCGGCTTGGTTCAAAATTCAAATTGTAAAACCCGTGATTTGAGTCACAGGTTTTATAGTCGTTAGCCGATCGGTTCAGCCGTCGGTTCGAGTTGAGCATATTTCGGAA
>JAVDBV010060292.1:0-13253 GCA_032619315.1 Piper longum
GACCAAGGCTGCCAAAAAGGAATATACAACATTTCAAGTAGTTATACGGACCTGGAAGGTTAACTGAGATACCAAGAATGAGATGAAAAACTAATTTGGATGATTGAAGCCCTGCGTCCTACAACCCATGTAACCTTTAACGGTAGAAGGATAAGTCACTTGGAGTTTTTCTCACTCCAAATCCTTCAACCCTTGTTGAAAAACGTCTTGAGCATATAAGTATAGATAGAGAGAGCTCAAAGATTGAAGAAAGAAAAAAGTAGAAGATGGGTTTCAACTCTCCCATCTAAACCCTTTAAATAGTGAGAGAAAGGAATCTTTCCTAATAATACATACCTAATTTTTATTTTTAAAAAATCAATTGCTCTCCTAATCCTTCAAAAATTCAACCACTTGAAGATGCTCCCAATATTTCTAATATTTTTCTAATAATTCAATACCTCATGCCTTACATCATCCAAACCATAATAATTAAAACAAGATTAACTTATTCATTTTACCAGACGGTTATACTAGTAAAAAAAAATGACGTGCATCGTAAAAATTTATTTACATTACAATAAAGTAATATTTATGAATTATTCCTATCCACATAACCTTTCTCATCTAAATTAATTATTATTATTGTGTTCATTATTGGTATTTTTTTCGTGGTTTTTACAGGTTAGAATCGGGGTGAATCGGTTCAACCGATTCAAAGTCGGTTCGGAATGAGGGTGAATCAGGAAAAATTGGATTTTATAGTAAAATTACTAAAATACCCTAGTTATGATATTAAATAAATTACTTAAGCATGGGTAAAATTAGAATTTACATTTAAAAAACCTAAAATCACCCTGACGCTCCCTCCACCGCCACCGCCAACCTCTCCTCCGCCCTCCCACCTCGTCTGCACCCTCCAACCTCGCCCGTCCACCGCCGACCTCGCCTCCGCTCTCCTACCTCGCCTCCGTCCATGACCTCGCCTCTGCCCTTCGACCTCGCCCGACCGCCACCAACCTCACCCGTCTGCCATAGCCGCCGCGTGTAAATTTTGATATTTAGCTATAATTTTTTTTCCATAAATTTTGATATTTAGGTTTTGTTTTTTATTAGAAATTGTATGCTGTGCAAATTTGTAGGATTACTTTGGTTGATTGTTTCTGCAATTTGTTACTTCAATTTGTTGATTGTTTCTGCAAATTGTTATTCCAATTCTCCAATTTCGCTGATCTCGTGTAAACGCTAATTAAGTATCTCATGTGCTTCCATTTGATGTCAAAGTACCTTGAAGAAATATTAGGTTTTTATAGTTATAGACTATATCCATCGATGGTTACTAACCTCAGGTTTGGGATGACATATACTCGGGGCGAGCACAGGAGGACAGTGCATTACTTATGCAGTTCCTTCTAATCTCATTTGTAGATTTGAAAAAGTGGAGCTTTCGTTAATGGTTTGCATTCCCTGCTTTAGTGTTTGATCCCCCAACGAAACTAACTGATTTATGTCTAGCTTCACAATGGTTTACCCTGGCTAAGGTATTCCATTACGTGTAGGTTTTTTGGATATTTGGATGATATGATCATTTTGTATCTCAATCTGGTTTGTATCTCAATTTTGGTTGGCATCTTATTTAGCTATTGTGACTAACTTAATGAATCGTTGTCTTATCTTTCTACTGAGCCAATCAGTTCATTCATATGTCATGTCCAATTCCCTACTAGTTATACATGCTATGTTTTATGAATATTCATGGTGTGTATTTATTATTTAAATTATGATGGTTGATTTCAATTATGATGACACTCATTTAGATTTTGAATTTAGCAGTTACTGAATTTTTTATTAGTACCAGATTTGTCAAAGGGAAGATGGATATTGGTTGGCAATATGGCACACCAATTGACACATCTAAAAAGCAAGTTACTTATAACTTTTGCAAAAAAATCATAAGTAGAGGGGTATATCGCTTCAAGCAACATATTGCTGGAATCAAAGGAAATATTGTTGCTTGTAAGAAAGTTCCTGCAACAGATGTACAAAAAATGAAAGATTATTTCAAAAGTGCGGAAAATGCCAAAAAAAAAAGAAAAGAAAAGATTATGTAGAATGATTTCTTTGGTACCAATGTTGGTAACAATGGGGGTGTAGACGAATAGGCCTTTGTAACAAATGAAAGTGACAGCACATTGAAACTGCAATTGGATCGTGTTCTACTACGTCTGATAGTTTTTCTTTGCCTCTCTTCCTAGTGGACTTAATGTTAATATTGATATACATATTGACTTCCAAAATAATTTGTTTTTGCCTCCTGGACTTGAGGGACTTCATATGAGTGGGAGTTTTATGCCTCCTTTTATACAGAGTCTCGTATTGATGTAGATGATAGCTTTACTTTTCTTATTGGTGATAATGATTCAAACTCCAAAGATACTTCAGATGAATTAGATAATTTAGTAATCATTATGTAAAATTGTGCTAAACGTTCATTTTGTGGACTTGTATTAATAATTTGCTATCATTTTATATATAAGTGATGATATATTAAATGTTACATTTATAAAATGGTGGTATTGTGATGATAAATGGTGATGCCCTTTTATATTTGTGTTGAGAAATTATATAATCATGTATTTTATGTATTTATATTATAAGTTGTCAAAATTTTAGATACGACCGATTTAGGCCGATTTAACTGGACCAATTCCTATCCAATTTAGACGGAATCCAATTCTTATTCCAACTGACTCGAAAATCGATTCCCATTACAATTTCGATTTTTACAACCATGATCTATATATAGATAAATATATAGATATAGATATAGATATAGATATGAGATATTTTATATGTATTCCGAACTGCACACAAGCACATTCCTCCCTCTCCATCAACGACAAGTCTCCTACGCCTGCCGCCATGGCGTGCTCGAACTGCGGCCAAGGCGATGGGCATCATGACTCCATGCACTGCCCCTACACGGCATTCAAGCTCTTCGGCGTCCGCGTCACAACCGCCCCCAGCATTGCGAAGAGCGCTAGCGCCGGATACCTTCCTAATCTCGGCCGGGACAGCGTCAACGCCGGCGTTTTGATGAAGAATACTTCGGTCCGGAAGAGCGCCAGCGCCGGAAATCTTTTGCATCTCGCTGGCGCGCATGATGATGGGGAAGGAAACACGGGCAAGGATGAACTAGATGGTTATGCGTCTGACGGCCTTCTGCAGACCCGCCGCATCGATTCTTCATCGACCTCCCACGCGCATGACCTCAAGAATAAAGGTCTGCTATCATTATGTATGCCTTCCCTATCGTCTATATTCTATATCTGCTTTTATGTATTTAATATTGAATACTATATGAATAGCTATATATAATTTATCGATAATTATATTATATCATATTGTTATTTAGATGATTTAATTTAACTATTACTTTATTTACTTAAAGATCTGTCTTCCTTTTTCCTAAATTTATGTTCTAACCTTATAAGGTATTTTGATTCAAAAATGTATCACCTTATTTATAAATATCAATCTACAAAGTTGACCGCGTGGACTCGAATTATTTTAAAATTATGCTATATCTATGTTTTCTACCCACATTTTCCAGCCCCTTATGAATTAAGGGTTAGATGTTAGTTATAATTCATAAAATTTAACTTAATTTGTTATATAAGGATGTAGGTGGCCAATGCCGTGTTGAATGTACCTAAAATATTTTTTCATTATTTTATATGAGGGACATGGGTTTTTTCTCCTGTAGGTGAGCACTAAATGTACAAAAGAAGGGGGATTTCTAAGGTCATGTAGCACCATATATTCTGTTAATTCATAAAAGTTATTAGTAGTCGCATGCAGCATTTGTGTCAATGTTGTTTATGACAAACAAATTTTTAAAAAATTGCTGCAAAGTGTTTGGTTATACTAATTACTAATTCTAAGGTACAGTACTCGTACAATACTACCATATATTTTCTCTTGTTTATAAAATAAGATATCTATAGCATCCTATTTATAAGTTTTTGCAGGTATCCCATGGTCGGATGAAGAACACGGACGTTTTCTGTTGGGGCTCCAAGAACTGGGGAAGGGGAAATGGAGAGGGATTGCACGCAGTTATGTGCGAACAAGAACACCTGTTCAAGTGGCTAGTCATGCTCAGAAGTTTTTCCTCCGCCATAGTAATTCAAACATGAAAAAGAAGCGTTCCAGTTTATTTGACATGCCTCTAAACAAAGTATATTTCTCTCTATTTTATTATTAACCGATTTGAAATTTCAGATTTAGGGTTTTCAATAATTTTTTATTATAATTTTTCTTGATTTAATAGTATATACCTCTTTTATTTTGGATTTTCAGACGGTTAACCATTCTGGTCAGGTAAATAAAGACCATAGCAGGCGGCCACCGATATTCCAATCTCTAAACTCTAAACATGAAACTATGGATTTGAACAACGAAGCAAAAGCTGAAAACATGAGTATTGGGACAACGTCCAGTTCACCACCAGCCATGAAGGCATTGGTGATGGAAGCTCATGGAAATGTGCAATCCACAACACCACATCCAGTGAGCTCATTCAATGCTGATGAGCTGAATGAGCTGCTCACTATATCAAAGTTAAGATTGAAAGAGCCTGCAAATGATAGGGAATTACCTGGTAGCTCAATATCATTGTCTCTCTCTTTGAACATGTCGAACAATCACTTCGCTACTGGTAAAGAAAACACGAACTTTTGAAGATTCCAGACATGCTTGATTCGATACTAGTATTTCTTTATTATAGTATTATATAACCATGTGCATGATATTCATTTATTTACACTTATATAATTAAAAAGATCCATCATTTTAGTTTGTATAGCATGGTAATTTGTATATATATTTTAGCGTTTTTTATGTTGGTTTCTTGCGAGCTTATTTTATCTGCTAAGTACTGCAAATAATCAATCTTTTACAACTTTTCTTGATTTAGATTTCTTACTGTTCTTTGTCGGGTCCTTTTTGAAACAGTCAAAATTTCAATTGAACAATACTGTAGTAGAAAAATAAAAATGGCATCGGCCTGGGAGAATCTACCGATTATGGGTTTGGATCGAATATAGTTCAGATAATCAGATTTGGCCAAATTCAAAGCTAATTCATGCCTTAATATACATACAATGTCTATATATCTAATTTGAACTTATAAATTAAATAGGTACAGGTAGTGAATGGGTTTTATTATTTTTGAATCCGAATTTGTTGGGCTTAAATCTTATCTCTGATCAGAATGATACAAGAAAAAAAAGACTGATTATAGCGTCGACCAAGAATTTTAGAATTGATAAAGTAACGTTACGTAAATAGGGGCAAACCTGATAATAATGTCATAAGAAAATTTCGTCAAAAGGCCACCGAAGATATCTTGACACTAGTGAAGGATACTTGAAGGTTAATTAGGGTTTAACAAGTAGGCTAATCATATTGGTTATCTCATAGTGGACGCCTTGTTAGTCGCCACATTTAATTCTTCTCTCTCATTTTTTAACGTCAACCTTTTTTATTCTTTTACCTTCTTCTCTTGTTTGGTATTCTTTCTTTTCCCTATCTTTAGTTTTTTTTTCTTCAATCTTCATGCATGCATCTCTTTATTTCATTTTTTTAATATTTTCTTTTGAGTATTAAGATCTATTTAATTTCTTCTTCTTCAACATGCGTGATTTTTTTTATACATTGTTGCATGAATTAATTTTTGGGTGGGAAAGTATACCTATTTTTCTATCCTATTTTATTTTTCTACTTTTCATGATTTGTGAATTAAATAAATCATTTTGCTTTTATTAGTAATATAATTAGTTTCCCTATTAATATTATTACTTTATTGGCTTTAATTTATGGTTCGTGTTGTATGTAAATTAATATTGGTATCATATTGAATATTAACTATGGTAATTTCATTTTATTTATTAAACTTATATATAACAAATTGGTAATATCTAATTATAATATAATTAATTATTGCTTGCGCTTATTAACCACTAGATCTCTATAAAAATTTAAAAATAAATCAACAAAATTTGTGCAACCCAGTTGTTAACTGATATAATATATGATATTTCTCTTCTTGATTTTATGCTACGTAGATCAGTATTAATGTTATAAAGTAAGACAAAAGGCTTATATGAAAATAATATAATAATTGATTAAATATAATGTATATAGTTTATATTAAGTTTAAATTAATTATTGTGATATTAGTTACTCCATTATATTATATATATAATATAACCATTATATAAGTATCAAAATTTTAAAATGTTATTTAATAAATAAAGTATTAGTTTTGTATCGTGTTAATTTATCAACTTATAATTATTCTTTGTTATGAGAAAGATAAACCAATTTTAATAAATATATAAATTATTACATTTATTTATGGCCGAATTAATAAGTTATAAAGTTGCTTACAATTCTAACATTATATATATTTGATGAACTATAAATTATATTATTAATTCATGAGTTAGAATATAGATAGCTAACATATTAGTATTTTTTAATCATTGAGGAATTATCATTGGTTCATCTATTTTAATATTTTGTTCACTGTTATATACCATTAATTATTAATTTATGGGTTGATAAATATTGACATCCTTACAAGTTCAAGTAGTTGTTCACATGTTTTGATTTTTTTCCTGAAAATGATTAATGATGTAGTGTGACCATATAAATTTAGCTTGTGTCAATTAATTACACATTAAAATAGCAGTGTTCATTTATAAATAATTAACCAAATGATTAACTAATTATTATGAGATATATTTTATTGTTATTTTTATTTACTTAGTAAGTGCAGCATGTGATGTTATTTCATGCATTAAACTAAAGAGTTATCCATGTTAAAATATAAACTATTTATGACTCCCAGATTAGGATTCTCATTGCGATTATGGTACCATCGTCTGAAATTCCAAGTTTATATAACTACTTAAAACGTCGTATATTCATTTTTGACAGCCTCGACCATCGTGCATCAAGTACAATTGGGGTTAAAGAATTGACTCAGTCCAATACGGGATTTAAAAATTACTTAAAAGATAAAATACATATAGCACAATGGCGTAAGACGGCTCATTATGTACTTATGATACCAAGAGGATAAGTCAATACTAAATATCGATAACTACAGGTCGTGTATCACGTATAGCATATATGCGTATACATGAAATTGTAGCTGGATAGGGCGGCCACCCTTTTTGGTATAATAAAAGCTCGATATAGGCTTATAATCATTAAAAGACTCAAATTCAGGTATTGTTGAATATATTGACTTATTTCTTGTAATTATATAATTTAGTGATTTTATCACTAATACAAAATTGATTTCGAAAGTATGAGTACGGAAAGATGGGTAAAGTTGGGATAACTTGATAACTCTGTTATTAGGTTTTTATTTTTCTCAATTATTATTTACTTCGAGATTATTTGCATGACAGTGAAATTTTGACTCGGTTCATAGGGCTTATATTATTTGGAGTATTTATTATATTATATTTTATGTCATGGTTTTTAAAATTTTATAATTAATAGAAAAATTAATTTATAAGGCACTTAATTTAATATAATAACACTTGACTCAGTGACTCGAAATCGGACGGGTCGTTATATTAACTATGGTAAAAAAATATCATTTTAATTATTATATTTTTACAATAATGAGCACAATTTAATTTGTTAGCCAACTGATGTTAATGTAGTTGTGATTATAGAGTTAGTACCGGAAACACAGTAGAGACGCCATCAATCATGTGTCCCCGTGTGTACCTTTTATTTTCATTTTACCCTCACTTCTCTGTCGCGAGCCCGCGAGCCCGCGAGCCCTAAAAATGATTTGCGGGTAGAGATCGTTTTTTTTTTCACTAAAAACTCAACCATAACATCTATGCATTTAGATACTACAACCGTACTATCAAGAAAATTAGCAATCTGGCAATTAGCTCTTTTAAATTCAATATTAACTATACTCCAACCCAGAATTGTTGGAGAAGAACAATAAGAAAATGAACTTTCTACCCTACCCATCTAATTAAATTCATGCATTTTAAGTATTATTAAAATACTATTTTATTTAGACATTTTATTACATTATTTTATATACTCATATATGTACATATATATATATATATATATATACAAACAATTTTTTTACCCATCTTAATTTGATGACTGATAATTTTAAATTCTTTGTTTATTTATTTTTTTAATGATTTTTATTCTCATCACATTATAGCCATCCCTAAATGACTGTGGCGCCTACAAGCTCCGTGGTCTTAATATTATTATTATAATATAATAATTATCAAGTTAAATTAAAATATGTAAAATCTCAAATAGCAATATATATAAAAATATTATATGCACACAAAGTATAAATAGCTCCGAGCCGAATTAGGGTTTGGGGAGGGAGCGTTCTTGCCTCATTTGGAGCTCCGACTTGCCGTCCCGACGATCGTTTTGGTGTGGAATCGGGATGGGGAAGAGGAAGGAGGGGCGTCTCGCCGCCCTTGGCGGTGTCGGCCGGCGTGTAAAGTTTGACCTTTTCGCGGAACCCTCTGGTAATCGGCTCCCCTCTTTTTTGTGATGATTTTTTGTTTGCTCTCGAATTTGCGATCAAACTGGGTTTTCTTTCTCTCGATCGGATTGGGTGTTTGTGTTTCTAATTTGGTGTAATGTTTTTTGATTTTTTGTTAGGTATGTGGGTAGTGTAGAGTTCGGGTGAAGATGTTTCTAATATGGTGGAAAGTTGTTAAATTTGCTGCTTGGTTTGTGCCTAGTTGAGGTTTTGGCGTGGATGTGATTCGGCTGTGCAGAATTTTAGATGGGTTGTGGTGAATAAGAGAGAGTTAAGATCAGAAAAAATTGGAAAAATGGATGTTTGTTAGGAAGTGAATAAAGAAGCAATGGAGATGTGAATTTGATGATTAAATATAGAAGAATTGGGATAAAGAGAGGAAGAGTAGATGAAGAAGAAGAGAAAGGTTTGGGAAGAAGAAGAATTTTCGTTCCATTGCTTTATCTAAAAGCTAACCAAGAGACCAAGAGACCGTATGCTCTAACCTTATGAAATTTTCCCATCATTTAATATTTATAACTTCTATTATATTAGTTACTTAATACTACAATTAATTAACAGTACAATTAATTGATATTTTCCTAGTAATCGTAAGGGTACTTGAGTTCTTAATTTAGGTAATAATTGTGAATTAAATATTTAATTAATGCTTTCCCAATAAGAATAGATAAATAGTAACAATATTCAAGGACCTGTGGAGAATTTTTTATATAATAAGTAGTTCGCAGACAGGTGCGAAATTTCCTTTCAAATATATTAGATATAGATACAGTCAACCTTTTTTATGTTTTCAGCTCCCTGTTTTAATTTATCTTTTCTTTCTAACCAAGTACCATTCAATAATCAACGCATACCTTTACAAATATTTACCAAAAGCCATCAACAATATCAGGATGTTTCTAGTATGGTGAAAAGTTGAATTTGTAGCTAGGTTTATGCATAGTGGAGATGTTGGTGTGGATGGTTTCAATACGGTGGGTAGTTTTTTATTTTGTAGCTAGGTTGTGCAAAGTAGTGATGCTGGTGTGGATGTTTCCAATACGGTGGAAAATTCTTACACGTGTTTACAAATAAAAATTTGTGATTGTTTATCTTTGTTTTATGGAAAAAGATGAACTCCGCCAAGGCATTATTTTCAAGCCCATATAGGAGGGTTGGCGTTAGGAAGGGTGTTCTCTAAGTTCCATTATTTTTAGATGTATAAAGCAGAATAATATCATTTGACCTAGGAGTGTAATCATGAAATGGTGATATTACTCGTTTATCTTTAACTTCAAAATTTTGAAATTTTCCCTTGGCCAGGAGACGCGGTTGGATCCACTGTAAATCATGAAGTAACAGGTGGCCATGAACAAAATGGCTGTCCTGTGGTTCCAGTTTCCCCATCTTCAGGTGGTTTCCATCAGTATTTTTTCAATGACTTGCTTTGAGACTGTATGGTAGAAGCAGCTACAGTGGAATGAACTCCGACCTTGCTATGGCCCTCTTTAACACCATCTTAACATTTTGGGGATCTCAGCAGGAAAAATGTTGCCTTCTTGGTTCGTACATTCTTCTTTATTTGATTTGTGAATCCTAAGGTGTTTTTTCTGTTTCTGCAGGCAGGTAGTTGCTGTGCTATTATGAAGAGATTTTAAGTGAATTGTTTATATTTTTTTCTGATGCTTTATTACCTGTGAATGATGCTATATTTTTGTATTAAACTATTAAGTAATGGATCCGCTCATTTTAGGATATTTAATGTCTGCATCTTTGACATGATTTACTGACACTGAAATTTTTTATTTATTTATACATGTACTCAACCAGATGGCTCATTGTCATTGCTCGGACAGTATAGTGATAGCGACCTTGTTGAAGAGCAGAGTGAGACTGCTAAATCTGCGGCTGGTGGGAATGCATCAGATGCTTGTATTACCTAGGTAACTTTTCAATAATTGTATTCTTTTTATATTCTTCTTTTTAAAAAAAATTAAAAATGTTCACCCTGGATTACTTTTTGCTTTTCTATGCTTGGATAAATACCCTGGTCCATTTGTTGTTCTCTCGTAGAGTAATTTTAGAATAAAACTTTTTCTTATCTAATGTTTTGTTCATGTATCATTCATTTCTAAAAACTTGTTTTTTAATTTTACTACAGTGCTTGGCACTTCTACAATCGTCATTTGCTACCTTCTGTTATCTATTCCCTGCCACCCATGTTCCCATCCATGTGGCAATTAGTTATCTGTTTCCCTCGGAAGAATATGTAGGGGTCATCACTCTTAAAACATTGTTTCAATCCATATGATTTTTGGCAAAGTAGGTCTTATGTGTGTTTTTTTTTCTCTGTGGGAACTGCCACAGGAGGAGTTAAATTTTGTTTTATTATAGTAGTCAACTGAAGTTAGAGATTCAATATTTTTACAGGCTGAAGACGTGGCTGCAGTATATGAAGATTCCAAGGCTCTTGTTGCAGATACTGGTAATATGGAGAGTTCAAACAGTGATGTGGCAGCTGCTAGGATCACTGTCAATGGTGTTGTTAGAGAAACATTGGAAATGTCAATGCAGGTGATCACAGTACCAATCCATTCTTGGAACAAGAAGTTTCTGGAAATTTGGCAGGACAAATTGTTGGAGATGTTGCCAATGGATGGAAGCGTGTGTTGCATGAAGAAAGCAATCAATATTATTACTGGAATACCATTACTGGGGAAAAGTCATGGGAGCTACCTCATGGTTTGCTTGAACGCTCTGAAAAGAATAAAATTTCTGTTCCTGAAGAGAGTGAAACTGTCGCTCCCGACATAACCAATTCTGGTCAAAATGAGAGATCATATGGGCAGTCAAATGCATCTGATGATGGTAGTCTTTTGGATACGATGGATGCAGAATCCTTTGCGGGTAGAAGATGTGAAGATGGTTCTACTGCGAATATGGTGACTTCTGTTTGTGACAATCACAGCTATGAAGTGTTAAATATAGCTGTTTCTACTCAAATGGGATATAGTGCCATTGGTGAAGGTAACTATGTCACTGATTATGGCAGCATTACAAGTTGTAGGGATAAGCAATTTAATTTACCTGGTTTTGAGGAGGGCCTTCCTGCAAGACTAGTAAAGCAAGGGGAGAACTTGTTGCAAAGGCTTCTTAACGAGTAAGCTGCCGTGTTTCTCTATTCAATTCCGTTTAGTATCCTTACATTACTCTGATTTAATTGCTGGACATTTGTTCTCTTTCAGGTCTGATGAGTTGGTGAAAAATTGTATTATGGAAGCTGAAATCAGACTCTCTGACTGCAAAGTTCTTTCAGCACTTCTTCCGCTCTGGAGCTATATTGAGACACAATTTAAGCGGCTTGAGTATGTTATTCCTAGCACAGAAATTCTCCAATCTGCTAAATTTGGGCTACAAAACAATGTCAAAGGAGCTCATGAGGTATCTCAAGCTGGAAGAGCCTGAGATAGAGGTTTGGCTTGTAGTCTGGAAGAGCCTGTTTCATCTCAACAAATAGAACCTTTAATTCAGGAAAATGGGGTTTTACTCTCAATAAATGACATTTCAGTTACTGTTTCTGAGCATGTATGTGGCCAGGACGTGGATATGGCTGTTGATATGGAAGTTGATGATGAAAGTAATTTGACCCAAGGAAATACAGAAGATGCAGGAACTCTGGTTTGCAGTACCTCCTCTAAGTTGCCAGTTCCTTCTGATTATCTGCCAAAGAGCGAATCTGTTGTTCCTGCTGAAAGTCTGGGTGCTTCACCTCCTTGTGAAAAAGACTGGAGTCCTCCTCTCCCTCCTGATGATGAGCTACCAACCCCTGCCCCCGCCTCCCGACTCCGCCTCCATCAGATGGACCTACGGTTGTATCATACTCCCTTCCAGCACCTTACGCACAAGTGCTTCCATCTGTTCCTTTTGATGGCTACATTATATCATATTCAGGAACTGGATATGAATATTATGCACCTTTGGAAGGTTCACAAATTGCAGATCTCAATCAACTCTATTATGGACAAGCTAGTCTCTTACCGACACCAACCCAAGCAATAGCTAATCCTGTAGTCTCAGCTGTATATTATGATCATCCCAGTGGAAATTTTCCTTTGGAGAATGTTAATAGTGCGAAAGATTCTTCTGGCATCAATGGTGATGTCAAAACCCCCTTTGAACCAGATGAAGTCAAAGTAGATATTGTTGGATCTTCTGGCGCTTCTGTTGTACATGAAATATCTGAATTGACCACAAATATGAAGTCAGATTCTCATGTTTCAGTGTCTGAACCTGCTATCGTGACTCCTTTAGAGAACAATTCTTCAGCAGATCTTCAAGGAATTTCTACGAGGAACCAACCAAAAGGTATTACTCAGTAAGAAATGTCCATCTTTAATCCAATTCACTGCAAGTACGACTTCTGTAATGAGTATCTCATTTTTCTATCTTTAATTCGTGACCAGTTACACGAACAAAAAAGCAAACTGTATCTGTGGCTCCATCTCTAAGGGTGAATAAGAAGGTGTCCAGGCTGGTGGATAAAGTAACTTCTCCACTCTTTGATTTTAAATTTTACAGGACTTTCAGAATTTGGGAAAGACAGCTTATATGGATTATTACTTTTACAGTGGAAAGCTGCAAAGGAAGAACTGAAGGAGGAAGAGGAGGAAGACGA
>JAVDBV010060293.1:0-10847 GCA_032619315.1 Piper longum
GCTCGAGCTCGGCTCGAACTCGGCTCGAGCTCGGCTCGAACTAAGCCCAACACTATAAATTTTGGATAAGCTCGGCTCGGCTCGTTTATATTAAAGCTCGGCTCGTTTACATTAAATCTCGGCTCGGCTCGTTTTATATCGAGCCAAACTCAAGCACATCACTACTTGGCTCGGCTCGGCTCGTTTACACCCCTAATTATCAATAAGTTATCATGGACAGACTTTTGTGCTGATCCTGGGGAGGTAGTAGTCCCATTCGTAAAAGAATTCTATGCCAATCTCGAAGTCATGAAGGATGACTACGCCTTTGTGAGAGGGATTTGGGTCATTAGGTAATCAATGAGATTCTCCACTACCCAAATTTGTGGAAGATAACTATGGCATGCTCATGAATGAAGTTGTCGTTGAGGCACTGGAATATCAGTTGTATTAGATGCAACAAGATTTTATGCTGAATCTAGGAATGAATAATAAATACCTCAATTTCCATGCTAGTGTCCTGCTGCCAAGATACGTGCCTTTGCTCAAATTTGTTTGCAGTTGAATGATACCCACATCACATGTATCCAATGTTACATTGGATAGGGCTATCCTTCTCTCTGTAATTACTGCCATAATGAAAATTGATGCTGGAAGACTAATTTGGAATTTTGTTTTAGAATCTGTAAAGCCTTCTAAAGGTTTGCAGTTCCTCTCCCTCTCCGCTCATGCGAAAGGTAGCTCACAAACATCTTCTACCATAAATCTAAAGGAAGTATAAGTTGAGCTGGTGAAGCTAAGGCAACTCCAGGAGAAAATGCTACACTTTGCAAAATATCAGTATTAGTGAAACAATGTACTTCTGGAGAGGGAGAATAGTAATCAAGATAAATTGCCTAATGTTTCAAAATTCCATTTGTTGCCTTCTGATTTCATTGCAGGTATTGCGGCCCTTTCTGTGAGACTCCAAAATTTTCAACTATCCAAGCTGATGAACCACCACTGCAAGCTGAAAAACAGATGGACAAGATAAAAGAAGATAATGAAGATGGCGATGGAGATGAGGATATAGCCATGCATCTGGGAGGAGGTGAACCCCTTGTTGGACATTTCACAAGCAAGGACAAAGGTTCGAGCCCTGAATGATGATGCATATGATAATGCTCAAGAAAGGATTTGTTTTCTTATTTCCCTTCTTTTATTTTGGGTGTCTTACTATTCGTTTATATTGTTATATTTTCTCTGCGAGGACACAACGTCGTTTTATTATTATTATTATTATTTTTTTGGGGTGGTGGGCTGTGGAGACAAATTAACAGCATAATTGGTCTGTAAAACTTTAAGTAGCAATAGTAGAAGTAGTTAGTAGACTATGTGATATTTTGTTGTTAATTAATTATTTATAATTGTTGTTATATGTCAAATTCGATTAGTTTTTTTTATGCTGGGCTATTAGATCATTGTGGCTATTAAGCTAGAAATCTGTTGCTTTTTTTGCTAATTTTGTTAATTATCTTCGATATATTGATGATAGTGAAGGTTTTAACTGATTAAGGAGAGTTAACTAGGCATATCCTCCTTTTAATTAGCAATCCTGACAAAATTAGCCATGCATCTAGAAAATGATTAAGGTGAGTTTTAACTATCAAAGCCTAAATAGCTATCTTAATTATATAACTTATTTTTAACCAATTTTGACATTAATTTAACCTCTAGTTTTGTGTCCATTATAATTTTGAGCCCTAGCCTATTTATGTTATCATCTTTGTTTCTTATTCTCCCACACCTACTGTTGTCAAGATTGGATGCTTCTTGAATAGTCATAAGTTCATTCGTGTTGATAGAAGGAGGATATGTCATTGGGATAATGTATTTTGGCAAAGTGACAAAGGGATTGAAAAATAGAGATGATTTTGAGGGAAATATGTTGTGAATTTACGAAAAATGAGAAAGAGTTATTGATTATTCTAAAAAATAATTGAGACAATGGGGTGTTTTGAGTTGAGAAGTAAAATTTTGGGTAGAATATCAAGGAAGACAGTTGTTAATATTCTTGAGTTTATGGTTGATTAGTAAGGATTTTATATTAATAATATATTTGCTTGATATCTAGTTGGCATTTTTAAGCATGTGCCTTGCCTATTACAGCCTAATAAATCCTATTGATCTTGACTATTTAAGAATTCAGATTAGTAGAGAGAAAACTTAGGATGGAACATATAACGATCAGATTCTTAATATATTTAGTAGGAATGAGAGCTGATTTAAGTAGAGCCTAATAATGATATTAGGAGGATCAGCAATATATTATACTCATTAAGTTCCTTGATTGTTAAAGCTGATTTCTAAATATAATTGATTAATTTTTGTGATGACACTATTTTGAAGATGATTAACGAATTGAGAGTTTAAAGTCTAATGTTTTTGCTTGGGAATAGTAAAAGTTCAAGTTTGGGGGATTAATAACTGCATGAAAAAATTATTATTTTGATTTAATGTGAATACACTTATATAGTCTTAGGAAGTTGTTTTTCCATTAAATCTAATATAAATTAGGAATTTTGAATAGAATAAATAAAATGATGATGGGAGAATTGTTGAAGGTTTGTCACGGCTTTAATTAAATGAGAGAGATTGTGATCCCCAAAGGAAGTTGCAATGAAGGAGATCAAACTATGCATGGCTAACAAAGAAAGCTAGAAAGCTATATCTACACATGAGGGTGATGATGAGCACAAGTGGATATTATGATGGTTTGGGACCTAAGTAGTGGATTAGAGCTTAAAAGGGTTCCTTGCCACACAAGAAAGGATCAACACAAAGTGTGAGTAATAATATGCACATGAAGATCACACGCTATGCATGATCGCTGGGAAGTTTTATAGAAACTACTTAGGAAATTTTCTAAAAGCAACCAACTTGGGACATCTATAAAGTTGCATCTCCAATGAGAGTTAAGAGAGTTCTTCTTCTACCTAACCCTCAATTTTTGTCCATCAAATAGAGTTTCTAGTTCTGCATTTTTGTGATCTGAAAGGTTGAGGGTTTTGAGAGTTCTGAAGAAGAAACCACGAAACCAAGAAGCAAGAAAGCAATTCAATGAAAGAGGATGAGACCACGCTAAGGCCTTGAGAAATCAAATTTCTATTTCTTCGTATCTTCTTCTTCTTTTTCTTTTATTGAATTAATTTTTTTGGTGTCATGTAATGTTGATGATGATCATTACTAGATTCATGGGCTGAAATTTTTTATTTGGGTTGAACAATAGATCTTAATTCTATTGTGATATAGAATTGTCATTTTCCACTTTTTTTATTATTGATTAAGACTTGATTAATCTAATCGATTCTTAATGTTACGAAAACCAAGATAACTTTTGTAAGATGAAGAAATTTGGTCTTGCCTATACATAGTGAAATCTATAATATCATAATTATAATATTTATAATGTTGAGGTGGAGATACAATTGACGTTATAGATATATGGACAGAGGAGTTCATCTCAATCCATCTTTATTCTCACTTGCACAGACATGTAGCAATTGGTTAAAAGGGTTAGGTTGTAATAAGGACTTTTCAATTAAGGCCAGGATTGCTAATTAAGATGCTAATTAAGGAAATTTTTTATTTTAATCAGGATTGCTAATTTTGTCTAGAAATAATTAAGAACAATTTTAATTGTCCGAGCCTAAAGAGCTATCATGATTATATAACTTATTTTTAACCAATTTGGACATTACTTTAACCTCTAGTTTTGTGCCCCGTATAATTTTGAGCCCTAGCCTATTTAGGTATCATCCTTGATTTTTATTCACCTACACCTACTGTTGTTAAGATTGAATCCTTCTTGAATAGTCATAAGTTCATTTGTGCTGATGGAAGGAGGATATGTCATTGGGATAATGTATTTTGGAAAAATGGCAAAGGGATTGAGAAGTAGGGATGATTTGCGCGGAAATATGTTGTGAAATTTAAAAATATCACAAAGAGTTATTGATTATTCTAAAAAATAATTGAGATGATGGTGTATTTTGAGTTGGGAAGTAAAATTTTGGGTAGAATATCGAGGAAGAGAGTTGTTAGTATTCTTGAGTTTATGGTTGATTAGGTAAGGATTTTATATTAATCAAATATTTGCTTGATATCTAGTTGGCCTTTTCATGCATGTGCCTTGCCCTATTACAGCCTAATAAATCCTATTGATATTGACTATTTAAGAATTCAGATTAATGGAGAGAACACTTATGATGGAACATATAACGATAGGATTATTAATATATTTAGTAGAAATGTAAGCTGATTTAAGTAGAGCTTAATAATGATATTATGAGGATTGGCAATATATTATACTCATTAAGTTCCTTGATTGTTAAAGCTGATTTCTAAATATAATAGATTAATTTTTGTGAGGAAACTATTTTTGAAGATGATTAACGAATTGAGAGTTTAAAGTCTAATGTTTTTGCTTGGGAATAGTAAAAGTTCAAGTTTGGAGGCTTAATAACTACATGAAAAAGTTTTTATTTTGATTTAATGTGAATACACTTAAATAATCTTAGGAAGTTTTTTTTACATTAATTCTAATAGAAATTAGGAATTTTGAATAGAATAAATAAAATGATGATGGTAGAACTGTTGAAGGTTTTTCACGCTTTAATTAAGGTTGTGATCCCAAAGTGAAGTTGTTACGAAGGAGATCAAACTATGCATGGCTAACAAATAAAGCTAGAAAGCTATATCTACACATGAGGGTTAGGGATAAAAGTACCTTTGAAGTCAAAGACTTGATACCTACCATCTCAATTGTACCACTTTTTTGTTAGAATATTGTAGATGAATAAATATAATTAGTTACAATTAAACTTATTAGTATATATATATATAACATAAAAAAATATATTATTATATTATTTTATCAAGTCGAGTTACGAGATGAGTTCGAGTCGAGTTCGAGTTATAACCGAGTCGAGTCGAGTCGAACACGACCTTGTTCAAGCTCGGCTCGTATGATTTAAGTTCGAGTTGAGTTCGAGTTCAAGCATTTAAATATCGAGTTTCGAGTTGAGTCGAAACTAGCCGAACACTAAATACTCACGAGTTGGCTCGCTCAATTAGGAGCCCTAATGAGGGTGATGATGAGCACAAGTGGATATTATGATGGTTTGGGACCTATGTAGTCAATTAGAGCTACATTAAAAAGGAGCCTTGCAGCACAAGAAAGGATAAACACAAAATGTGAGTAATAATAAGTACATGAAAGTCACACACTATGCATGGGAACTACGAAGTTTTATAGAAACTACTTAGGAAATTTTTTAAAAGCGGCCAACCTGGGACATCTATAAAGTTGCATCTCCATTGAGAGTTAAGAGAGTTCTTCTTCCTAGCCCTCAAATCTCGCCCATCAAATAGAGTTTCTAGTTTTGCTTTTTTTTTTATCTAAAAGGTTGAGGATTTTGAGAGCTCTCAAGAAGAAACCATGAAGCCAAGAAGCAGGAAAGCAATTCAGTGAAAGAGAACGAGACCGCACTAAGGCCTTGAAGAACCAAATTTCTATTTCTTCATATCATCTTCTTCTTTTCTTCTGATTGAATTAATTTTTTTATGTCATGTAATATTGATGATGATGATTACTAGTTTCATGGTCTGAAATTTTTTATTTGGGTTGAACAATAGATCTTAATTCCAATGTGATATAGAATTGTCATTTTCTAATTTATTATTATTAGTTAAGAGTTGATTATTCTAATCGGTTCTTAATGTTACAAAAACCAAGACAACTTTTGTAAGATGAAGAGATTTGGTCATGCCTATACATAGGGAAATCAATATATCTTAACTATAATAGTTTATAATGTTGAGGTAAACATACAATTGATGTTATAGATATATGCATAGATGAGTTGATCTCAATCCATCGCTTTCTTCTCTCTTGCACAGACATGTAGCAATTGGATAATAGGGTTAGGTTGTAATAAGGACATTTTAAATTAAGGTCAGGATTGCTAATTAAGATGCTAATAATTCTCAAGATGCTAATTAAGGACATTTTTAATTTTAATCAGGATTGCTAATTTTGTCTATAAATCATTAAGGAGAGTTTTAATTGCGAGAGCCTAAATAGCTATCCTGATATATAACTTATTTTTATCTAATTTTGACATTATGTTAACCTCTAGTTTTGTGTCCCTTATAATTTTGAGCCTTAGCCTATTTATGTTATCATCCTTGTTTTTTATTCTCCTACACTTACTGTTGTTAAGATTGAATCCTTCTTCAACAGTCATAAGTTGATTTGTGCTGATAGAAGGAGGTTATGTCATTCGGATAATGTATTTTGGGAAAGTGACAAACGGATTGAAAAGTAGGGATGATTTGGATAATAGGGTTGGCTTGTAATAAGATGTGAGCACCTATTGCAGTTACATTTCTTTCCTCGGTTATCAACCCTAGTCAACTTATAAATTAGAGGAAATGATTATTATGCTTTATAGGGTAATTAGGTGAAATTGAGCATCCTAGATCTCACTTATTATTAAAAGAAACTTCTGAATTAATTCATGGATAGATAGTTTTGATCCATAGTTAATTGTCTATTAGAATGGATGCCTTTGCCTTGATTTATTGACGAGTAAATTTCGATTGTATTAATAGTAGGAGCTTTATCTTTCTTTCATTTTAGACTTAAGTTGTTTTGCCAAACAACCTTTAGGCATAATACATACGGTCTCCAAACCATCGAGCATCTACATGCCTTTGGCTAGTTGTGGTTGGGTTGACTTGGCTGAGTTGTTCTGATTGGCGGTCTTGCCCCACTCAACTTAGTTGGACTTGACGACTCGTGTCTTACATAGTTTTCGATGTTTCTTTGGGTAATTTGGGTACCATTTTGACCGATATGCTTCTAGATATACATGCGTCACGTAGTGTTTACTGATTTAGTGTTTTTTTCGCTATTTATTGTTAGTCATGCTTCGAGATATTCATTGATTTATGAGTTTTTTTTTTAGCTCATGCTATGTTGGCTGTGAGTGATATATGTAACTATCGTTATTATTATTATTTATTTTTCGAGCAATATATTATTTTTTACTTGTAGGTGCTATTATTTCTTTTTTATTTCTAATTCATTTTTGAGGCGTTATTCCATGTATTGATTGTACTGTTGACCTGATAAAGAGTCGCTAGCACACATTAGCATGCGTTGTGTCTCATTTTAAATTATTATTAAGTTTGGGTTCCGATAGGCATGTGGATCTAGCAGCCATATAGCCTTTTAGACACTTTGATTCCACATTCTTAGGACTTGACCTATATGATCCCACAAATTAGTTGATATAGCTTTCAAATATACTCGCAAGCACACAAATCCATATATAGTATAAAATACATGTACGTGGGCATGTATTAACTTTAATAAGGGAGGAGGAGATGCTCAAGTTCATGATCACCTATACCTTTGACCTCTTCATAAACTTCCTATTGAACTTTGTTTTGATGTTACAATATTAAAACTCTCTAAGTGACACCTAAAAGTCTTCCAACTACCCCTAGAGATCAAAGCTTTCAAGATTTGAAAATTGAAATATTGAAAGGAGGATTTCATCAGAGTTCGGCAGCTACTTCAACTAGGACTTCGGCAGCCAAAGACAGGAAGATGAAGTATAAGTCTTGCATGGAAAGTTCATTAGGTACTTTGGCAATGACTTCGATCAGCTAAACTTCCAATTGCAAGGGGAAGAAGTGCTCAAGTGTGGACTTAAGCAAAGTGTTAAGGATCGAAATCTACATCGACAAGAGATAGAAGTTTGAAAAATTTGGCAGAGAATTGTTACTGGATGTTCAGTAGAGACATAGGCAACTCAAGGTGACCAAACTTCTTGACAAAAGGCAACTATGCATGTTATGGATAGATCGGCAGGTCATTTGACAACCGATTGTTTGAAAACTTGCCAAAACTAGTCGTTAGAAAACAAACTTTGAGTATTCAAGTCCTAACGACTACTATATGTAGATAAGGCTTCTTAGGCTATAAATATTACCCTGGGAAGTGTGTTTGAAGGTGGTCTAATCCTTTTAGATCCCCTATGACCTTGTTAGACCTTATTGATTCTTAAGCCATGGAGATTAGATTGCCATCCAACTTGCTAGTTAATCTATTGCTTTTATTGTGTAATACCTGTGAGGGTTGTACGTGAGGCAAGACTCAAGTTATGGAATTACATTTGTAAACTTCCAAGGTGCTAGAAGTGTGTGTGAGCACTTAGTCTAAGGGAAGGAAGATGCTACCTTGTAGACGACTCATTTGGCTTAAGTTGTAAACTTGGTAAAGGATTGGACTAGCTTCAAGTGGTAGTGCTCCTAGGGTGTTAAGAGTTGGTTGCAAACTTCCTTGGAAGGGTGTAAATGGTCATCTAATTTACCAATTTACCAATATACCTTATTCACCGTATATGAAAAATGGTTAAAACCTCGATTAATTTAACGGAGCCAACTTTAAATATAAATGGTAATGGTAGAAGGCTCTACCATAACCAATTTACTGAATATTTTTTAATTATTTTATATATAATTATAAAAATTATTTTTACCTCAATATTAATCTTGAAACTTTGAGTTGTCCAATTATCATATTGAAGAATTTACTGAATTTACATTATTCATTTACTTATTTCATAATTTATAATACTAGATTAACATAGTTTGGATGGTTGAAACATTTATAATTTGTGAATGAGAAAGTATTGTAGATAACAAAATTTTTAATCAATTTAATAAATTTAGTTTTTTATATATAATTTTTAACCAATTTGACTATATTAGCCATTTAACCAACGACAAAATAGTGAAAACTTAGTTATGGTAGAACCTTATAAACTTGATTAATAGCTTGCTTATGGTAAAAAATTTTAAAATGGGAAATGGTCATGAAAATGCTATTTACAGCTCTACTTCCTTGGTACTTAGTTGGTGCTTGTAAATAAAAGATTGTTGGATGTAAGATTCCTTGACACTTGAAGAGTGTTGGTGGAGGAAAGCGTGTTGGGGCAAGCTTTCTTGGCACTTGATGCTTGTGAAGGAAGACTTGTTGTTGCTTATAAGTGTACAGGTTAATTGTTATAGTGAAGCTAAGAAAATTTACCCATCCAAAGGGCTTGGTGAGGTAAAAAATAGAAGTAGGAGTTTCAAACCCCTTAAAAAAAAATCTTATGTCTTGTATCTTATCTCATCTTCCTTCCCTCTTCTTTGTTTGTTTTAGACTGTTTTACTCTTTATGCACACTTCACTTAATTCTTTTGTGTTGTGCTTGATCTCTTTAGAGAACTAAGTGAACAATGTCAAGGTCAAGGTTACTTAGGAACTTTCATGGTTTGATTTTGCTTGCCAAAGCAAGTGTCCTTTTGAGTTTGAACTTATGCTTGTTTACCTCACTCACTTGTTATTTGATTACTTAGTTGATCATCTACTTTTGCTTAATTGTGAATTTATATCTTTTTTGTGCTTAAATCTTTTTTGTTTTTAGAGTCCATTCTTGCAGTCAATAGGAGGGTCTAGGTTTGTGGCAATCTAACCTTGTAATTTATCATCTTAGTTAAATCTCTCCAACATAGAACTGTGATAAATCCTAAATAGAGTAATATATCGGTAGTAATCATGCACAATTTTGATTTCCTAGCCTTAGTTTATCTATCGATTTTGCTAAGAAATTAGAATTTCTAAGAATATGAACAAAATCAGAATTATTAACACATTCAAGTATAATTTTTGAGTGAATAATGTATTTAGTAAAGAAGTATGAAACCTGGATCATAAGAAAGTTTGTGAATATTAGTCACGTGCATCCACTATGAAGATAGAGAGGACTCATAATGGAGGATAGAGACACTTGTACCTAATTTTGTGCAAACTTCACACGTGCAAGTGAGAGTCAAAACTGTACATAGCAATCCTATCTATGATGGACAACTTCTAGAAGCAGCCGAGAGGGGAACAATTCTATACTTATCGATCTAGCACTCTGCACGTCTCTACACCAACTCCCCTACCAATGGGAAGATCTACTAGACTCTAGCGGGACCACAACATTGAACAATTACATGACCAACTTATTGAGTAAGAAAGAAACACACTTACCTAATGCAAATAATTAAGAGATGAGTATCCCATGTGTTTTAGTTGAGAAGGAAGATGCAAGGAAGCTGCCAAGGCTGCCAAGGAACCACCTCACATGGGCAAATCATAATTCATGGAGAAGACTTCCCCAACTACACATGCTGTAAAACTCGGGCTGTCTATCCGAGGGTTTTTATAGCCGGTCCGGTTGTTACCTGAATCGGGTTAGTAGGGTCTAACCCTTCTTGCTGTGGTTTATATATGATATGTTATAAGTTGCCCGGCCTTAGCCTCCTTCAGCATTCGGAACGTCTGTTTGGATACGGCACGCCCGGCTTTATGATGTTTGGTCCAATTTAATCGTATATACTTAGATGTTAGGATTGTGTCTCTCGCGTACCTTTTGTGTGCTTACCGTATGTTTGATAACCTTTCGGACCGTCCTAACCCCTTTTGGGACATGCCGTGCAATTCCTAAAGTGGACCCGATTGCTTTAGGGTAAAAACCCTAAGTTTCTTGGGTTTTGAGATAACCCAACCCATGCCACTTGTAGCCAACCCAACCCACTTTTAGATAACCCAACCCAACCTATACATCTATAGGTATGACACCCATACTCCTATTGGTATGGCACCCATACCCCATAGGTATGATACCTATACTCTATAGGTATGACACCTACACCTCTAGAGGTATGACACCCACACCTCTATGACTTCACCAAGCCAACCCATACCTCTTTAGGTATGGTGCC
>JAVDBV010060294.1:0-12928 GCA_032619315.1 Piper longum
TGTTTATGAGCCGTGCATGTGAGCCGACATTTGTTTAAGTATGTTTGTTTACTGCCCGGTGTGAGGCATTCTTGAAGTTTCATATTTTTTCGTGGGTAATGGAATACCCATTTGCCAGATTGTATTAGTTATTTTTCGGACCAGTAACATTCGTTACTGACGGTTTTCTTATAATATATGTAGGTCTCGCAAATCCTGTATCAACCTCGGCGAAAGGACAGATCAATGCTACACACACTTGAGCTCTACCTAAGATTTTCTTTCTTGCATTTATTTATATTTGAGGTATTTTGATGTTTATTTGACAATGTCTTCCATTCTCATGACATCAAGAGGGTTATTTCGATCTATTTGATCAATTGAGTCGTATCGACTATCAGCTTTAAACATGACTCGACTCGATCACAACATTTCTGATTCGGTTCTTAAGTGAACGAAAATCGGGGTGTTACATATTCCTTTGCCCATCTATAAATATATATATATATATCAATATAAATATAACCTGAAATTATTTGAAGCTTAGTGCTCTAATTACAATGAGGCAGATTTGTGGAATTTCAGGTTGTAGAGAGAGTGTCTTCATAGCTTTAGCGATTGAATTATTAGATGCAGATTAACGCACTAAGTTCTATCCATTTTTTTCAAATAATTTTTTTTTGTTAATAATTAAAAAAAAACTGAATTTTTTCCAAGCTACTAAAATGTATTTAGTGATTCAATTAAGTAAAAAAAGAGCCTCCAGCTAAGGTTGTTAAAAGAATGAGCGAGATAAGTTCAATTTGTGTTTGAACTCGACTCGAATAGTTTGAAGTTCGTTTAAACTCGGCTCGAGATCGAATGAGTTTTAAACATGTATGTTTGAAATCGACTCGAATATTTTTTTAGTATTTGAGTTCGATTTAAGCTCGAATTCACTAAAACTATTTAATTTTGATTACTCACTCGAAACCGGCTTATTAAAAAATCAAAAGTATCTTGTTAGTATATTATATATATATAAATATAACTAGTTACAAGTAAATTTATTTGTTTGTATATATATATATATATATATATATATATTATCTTAACTGGAGGTAAATAATATTTATGTCTCAAATTTTAATTTTAATCGTTCGATTACAAGGACGACCTAAATTTTATAAAAAAAATAGAAAATAAAAAACCATCGCCACCATCATTTAATTTGTAGTTAATAATAATATTTATTTTGAGTAGACAAATAATATTATGTATATTATTATATTATTTATTAAGTCAAGTTATGAGGCGATTTCGATTCTAGTCAACGTTGAATTACATTTAAATCGAGTCGAGTCGAATATTATCTTCTTCAAACTCGATATATAAGATTCGAACTCGAATCAAGTTTAAACACAAATATTTAAATATAAATTGCAATCCGAGTCAAACCAAATTAAATATTAGATGCTCACGAAATAACGCTCTAACCGCCCTAGTTCCGTTCTAAGTAACGGGAGTGTGAGACCGAGTGACGACACGAGAGTCAATTCGGGCGCCGGCGCCCTACCCGTCCAAAGGAATATAATCACCCCGCCCAGCCGGTGACCAACACCGGCTACTCCCAGTCCCCCCTTCCGAATTTGAGCCACATTTCCGCTGCATTTCATTTGGGCCGTCGCGCACGTAACCTGCAGTCTGCCCCCTAACCCATCTTCTAACCCGTGCTGTACCTTGTATATAAGCACAGGCACAGCTCCCTTCATCTCGGAATGGGGAGCTCCTTCGGTTCCATCACTTGCGTTGTTAGAATTTATAAGTGAAGTTGAGTGGAGAGAGAAGAGGAAAATTGGCCGTGCATGCTTAAAATTGTTAACTTTCATAAATTATTTTGAGTACTGACTATTTTTTAGTATTTGGGTGTTTTTTTCATGCCGTTGCTGCTAATCCCGATCATCACTTTCTCTTCACTTCGGGGTGGTTTTGATTGAAGAAAGATGGTGGGCTTAGACTTTTCGGATCTGGGAGTGAAAGGGGAGATGGATGGGAGAGGGGGAGAGAGATCAGGTGGCCAAACTCTTTTTTCCCCCATCTCCATCTTTCGGGCCATTACTTGTCAACCCATGATTAGCTTCGTTTCATGGCCTTTCTCTTGAGCTGTTGTGTTGTGTGTATATACCATGAGCTGCTTGCTTCTTGTCTCTTTCTTGCACCACTGAGAGGACAAATTTGGGGGTGAAGGGGATTTCCAAGTTGTCTCTTAGTTCCATCTCGTTCTATTTTTGATCTTTCTTGTCCTGGTTTTTCCTCTGTGTCTTTTCTGATCTCTTGATCTGGCCAGTTATGAAGAGGTTGGCCAGCACAGATTCCCTGGGAGGTTTGGTCCATGTCTGCTTACCAGCAGGTAAATTCACTACTTCTTTAGATATAAAGATCTGGGTTGTATATTTCTTGTTGATCTTGATTTATGAAATGCAGATCCGATAAAGGAAGTTCATAAGTTCCATGTTGTCATTATATAGGGTGTGTATATGTACATATTATAGACATTTATAAGCTAATATGCAAGATCTGCTTGCTGATCAGATGAGAAACCTTCAATGGCAGTCACCGGCACAGCCGCAGGCAGTAACATGTACAGCAGAAGCTTTCAGCACATACTGAAAGGGATAGAGGAAGACGAGGAATCAATGGAGGAGAGCGGGCACCTCCCCGAGAAGAAGCGGCGGTTGAGCGTGGAGCAGGTTAAAGCTCTGGAGAAGAACTTCGAAGTGGAGAACAAGCTCGAGCCGGAGAGGAAGGTGAAGCTTGCCCAAGAACTGGGCCTTCTTCCCCGGCAGGTGGCCGTGTGGTTCCAGAACCGGCGCGCTCGGTGGAAGACGAAGCAGCTAGAGAAGGACTTCCGAGTGCTCAAGGCCAACTACGAGTCCCTCCAGATCAGCTGCAATACCCTCCAACATGACAAGGAGGAGCTCATGGCAGAGCTGCGGGAGCTCAAGGCCAAGTACAAGGAGGAGATCAGCTGCAGCACTTGCGCCGTGGTGAAGGAGGAGATGACCCAAGAGACGGAGGAAGCAGCCAACTTTGTGAACTGCAAATCGCTCAGCCTCAACGAAGATCTGGACAATAACAGCGATTCCAGTGCAATTCTTGACGACAGCATCGACCCATCTTCCAATGGGAACGGATCTCTCAATCCGATCACGGCGGTCATGATCTCTCCCTCTTCTGCATCTTCCTCCATCGACTGCTACCAGTTCTCCGACATGAGAGCCTCCGGCGGTACCCAACAAATCTTGAAGATGGAAGAGCACAATTTCCTCAACGTGGGGGAAGAAACTTGCAACTTCTTCTCGGACGAGCAAGCGCCCAGCCTGCCATGGTACTGCTCGGAGCCATGGAACTAGAGAGCTTCCAACTGGGAAAATCACTTCCTCTGTAAAATGGCAAAAGATCAGAAAAAAAATAAGTATTTGATCTTGTTTCAGTTCAGCTGCAGCCTCTGTACAAAAAACCATTTCTTTTAGAGCTTGCTTGTGGCAGAGCTGGAATGAAGAGGACGACTGTGACAGATGAGGAGATGCAGAGACAGATCCAGACTCCATTAAAACTTGAATAAAGATAATTGATAGGTTAAACTGTGTAGTAGAGGCTCTTTTGTGAGACACTAAGTGTGGGGCAGAAGATGGACTTCTTCACAAAGTCTTGGTAAAATTTCACACCGACATTGATTTTCCCGGTCCATGGAAAAAAAAAATACATGCCAGGGGAGTAAACGAGTTAAGTTTACTTACTCACTGAGGCTTTGTATTGTGTGTTTGTTAATTTTATGTTCGAAAAAATAATAGGCTCGAAATAAATAAATTTATTAATAATTAATAGAGTTTGAGTAAAAGAATATTTAGTTCGGTTTGATTTAAAATTTGAATTTATTTAAATTTTAAAAAGTTTAATTTATAAATTGTATTGAGGTCATTTTGAATTTATAAAAAATTTTGATCTTATATAAGTAAGTATATAAATATTTATTAGGTTCGGTTTGACTAAAATTCGATTTGAACTCGTTCGAGTTCCGTTTAAATTAAGTTCAAATATTATAAATTTAGATCGAATTAAATTTAACCACTCCCCTAATGGCATTGTCACCTCCAAGAAACTGAAACATTGATTAGAGGATAATTGTCAATTCCCTTGGATTTAAATTAATTTTAAACTACTAAAAAAATAATAGTTTTTCTTCATGCACCAAATATGGAAAAGAGTCTTGAATCTTATACAACTCTCTTCTCGTTTTAATATGTATCATACTAGTCCGACTAGATTGGTTAATCTTATACCCTCTTCAAAGTCGGTGTAGTTTATGTTTACAAATTATTTTATTTTGTATCTATTTTCTAATTTAAAATTTTACTAAATTTTGATTTTCTTGCTAGAAATTATGTTATTTTAATGGGCATTTAAAAATAAATATAGACTAGAAAACCATTTATAGTATTTAATAAATTATTGTATTCATAAGTTAAAATTTTGGTAGATATCAATTCTATCTAACTGAACTAAATATGCTTTTTAGAAGCTATCAATTAAGTACAGTAATGGGTAAGATAATTAAAACTTCAACTATGAAATTCTAAATCATAAAATTTTAAATAGTTAGAATGTATTCTTAACAACCACTCTCCTCATTTGTTTGAATATGAGACGAGCAATGCTCGCGCCTTAGTATAGATGCTAAATAGCGAAAATAATATTCACGAAAAATTGAATGAGAAGTTAGGAAACAGAAAGAAATGGGAACAAACGATTGTTTTCTCCTAGTTTCAAGTCTATTGAGATCAATTGCAAGAGAAACGCTACAATTTTGAAGAAAAATAAGATTTTGAGTTAAAAAAAGTAGTATGGGTCTATACAATGTTCGGTTACTTTAAATAAATGGTCTACATCTTAACTAGAGTAAATAAATAAAAAATATAAACTACTATGGATCAAACAAGATATCTCGAAATGAAAGATAACCTCAAAGTGCTGAATGACTAATTATCATGCAACAACCTCGTAAGACATCTACTTGTGATGATATGTGACGTTCAAGCGCATAAAGAAAACTATCGTATTGAAAAATACCAGAGTAATACACCAAGTACAACAAGTAATAATTCAGGGAAGATATATTGATATATATGGATGTAATTTCCAAAGTAAATATAGGCATATAGTATTACTCTCTTAACAATTAGATATGTATTTGTCTTTACTGAAATATACCAAAATAATATGTATACACGACATAGTAAACTATAGAGAAGACTTGATTTTGGTTATAACAGATAAAAGTTTTAGTACCATTTCCAGAGGAGAGTGATTTTGGTAATAACAAATAAAAGTTTTAGTACCATTTCTATAAAATACGGGCTTTTCCGGACAATTTTAGTTTCTGTTCGATCTTGACCCGGATCGAGTTATTTGTTCAACCCTTTTTGTTGCGTATCTATGTATAGTATGGTATGTGTGAGTCACAACCCTAGTCTCCATGTTTTGTGCCTCCCAATTGGATACTACACCACCTCGGTTTATATTTTCAATTTTTTTAAAGTCGAATGTAGATAGATTTAAGACATTGTTTCTTACGAGTCTAGATTGTTTACCATGTATTTTGAACTCCTTTTAGGCTATCCAATCCCATGTGCGACCCCAACACGATTTTGGGGTATTCCAGTCCCTTTAAGATGAAAACCTTAAGTTTTAAGTTTTTGAGTCAACTCATACCTTATTATGTATGACACTTATACCTCTTTAGGTGCGACACCTTATTTATGGCATCACCAAGTCATGTCTTGGTGGTTAGGGGCTTTTCTTTTTTCTTTTAAACCCCCCTCTCCATCCCATTTTCCACCCCTTTCCTCATCTCCTCCCCCCTCCCTCTCCTTGGTCACTCATCTTCCTTCCATATCCTCTTCCACCTCCTTTCAAGCTCTCCAAGCCTGGCAAAGGTCTAGGGTTGTAGGTCATGGGGTGGGAAGCCCCAAGAGACATGCCCTTGGTTTGTTGGAGGTAAGCCTTCCTCCCCGTCTTACTTATTGTGTGTATTTGGTGCTAGATCTGCCTAGGTTGGTTCATGTTTTATATTTTGTATGAGTTTTTCCTTCATGGTCAAGTTATGAGTAAATAAGTGGTCGTTTCATATTTTTTTCATCTGTAAAATAATTGTTCCGTATTTTTAAATTTTCAGTGGTCACTATTTTGTATAGATCTGGTTGAAAATTCGAAAAACATGTTACAGTAGGCTGTTTTACTTGATGTTTACTTTCTTGTGTTCATGACTTCAAGATCTACAACTTTTATATTTCAATTTTCATTTGATATGGCTTGTATGATGCATTAGAAGTGCCTACTTGATGAAATGTGACAGTTTGCGAGGTTCCTGTGACACATTTCCCTAATTTTTACACCTTGTGTAGGTTGCTGATGATGTCCAACTTACGCATGCTTATGGATATGTGTGTTGGCTTGTTCATATAAAAAGTTCACACCAAGATAACCACTTAAAGGGCATAACAAATCCCCTAATTCTTTGGTGTGTATATAGTGATGTCTGTATACCTTGTCATGCTCTGAGTTTTACTCTGTTATGAGATAATTAAACGAGATTAATAAAATCTATATAAATTATGTTTGGTCTCAATAATTGTCTAATACAACCTTGTAAGTTTTGATTTAATTGATGAATCATTTAGGTGGCTTGTTTGATCGGTTTTCAAGAGTGCGCAGGAATGTAAGATGACAGCATAGTTCCCTAACTCTGGATGTAAAATCCATACCCCCAAACAAATGGTGATTACATTACATAAAATTTCACCCACACTATAGGTTGTGTCCCTATCACACCATATTAAAATTTGAGAGCATTTAGCTAAGTAAATCTTGTATTAGAATTTTCCCAAGCCGAGTAGGTCTACCGAGGTCTAAAAATTACTTAGCTAATACCTCTCATTTTCGAGTCTACCTAGTACTAATGCTTGGATTTTGGACCTTAAATCTTACTAGATTCAATCCCTCTGTGTTGGCTAGTAGTACGCACTTATCAAAGCCAATTTCATGTCTCCAAGCCCTTGAATGACACTTACTAAAATTTGTGTGCAGCCCATGAACATTGTTAGTGGGCCTTGTTTACCATGTTGACCGTGGGCTAGCACTTGGTAATTTTTACACCAACCCCTTAGAGTGTAAAGGCCCACTGGTCCAACTTTTAGCCTACTCAGACACCGTTTGGCTCATTCAAAAAATTGTTCGACTAAGTCTGTTTGACAAAATCCTAATTAAGAGACTTTTCACTAAGGGTACTTGCAATACCAAAGCATAACTAAGGTTACCTAATGATGTTTAATACTTTATTAAGTAAGTTAATTAAGGAAAGTAAGTTTTTGTGATTCGTGAATATGTGGATGTGTTTCCTTGTTTTGCATGTCGATGTAATCCGATTATGATTCGTTTTTTATTTCTTTGTTAGGGTACGCGAAGTGAGCTCGCCAAGTTAAGAAAAAAAGTTTGACTCATCTAAGTCTGTAGGACTCTTATGTATATCTATTTTGGGCTCTATGAGCGAGGTTTTCATCGAGTTTTATATATAGGAAAATGTCGGCGATATTTTATCAGATCCCTCTAATGCTAGGCCATTTAACCAAATTTTTTTTCAAGTTATCAAAACTTCAAAGATGAGATCCATTGATAATTTTTGAACTAGAAAATCAAGTAAGCTTATGATATAATCCCTTACCTAAGCCTACTATATAAGTATATGTGAATGTTTATGGTGTTCACGAATGTAAAAGTGAGCTGTATGAATATGTATGAATTGCATTAGTCCTCATTTTCACCTTAAAGTAGTTTTCTTATAAAGTAGTTTAATGTAAGTAAGGTACTATGAATGCAGTATTTATGTTTTTAAAAGTTGTTGCACTATTATTATTTCGAGTCACTTAAGTACCATGACGGGCAATATATAGAGGATGTGACGACGTAAATGTAAGTATATATGTATATAATATAAAGTCGTTGCTTTGATATTACATTTTAATGATATTCAGTCGTGTCGGCCTAAGCTTATTGCCTTGTGATGTGCTCTGGAAGTATTATGATTTCTCATTAGTATGAAGATGTTCATCAGCAAGTATTATGATCTTGGTAGTTTTTTTTGGACCAGTTATCAAACAATGGATGGTTTATATATATATATATATATATATATGTGTGTGTGTGTGTGTGTGTGTGTGTGTGTGTGTGTGTGTGTGTGTGTGTGTGTGTGGATGTTATATATGGTATCAGAGCGAACTCGATTCTGTATTGGATTAATAGTGTTATGTTAAGAGTCATAGAAAGGAATGTAATATCATTCCCAAAATTTATTTTAGTCTCACATTCAATACCTAACAGGGTACAATCCAAAATATTCGATGACTAAGCGAAATTTCTTATTATGACTTTAATATATTTTCGAAGATGAAAATTCCCAAAGTTAGGGATATTGTAAAAACTTGAAAATAATTAGATTATTTTATCTCAAAACGAATCATAAATATTATTAAATTAATTTAATTTAATAATATTTATGAATTGTTTATAATAAGATTTATTTATTATTTTTTGTATTTCGCTATTATGGAATGTGTAAGTTTATTTATTGTTTTTTTATATTTCGTTATATAGTGTATATGTATTTTTGACTAATTTATTATAACCTTTCCTTTCTTTCCTTTTTTATTTTCATGCTCCAAACTATGTCTATATAAATATATCGTTCCCAACCGGGGGTGGATTTGGGTGAAACAACCACCTTTGTTAAGTTTTTCAACATGGTTGTTGGTTCTGAAGTTTGTCGGAATTTGCTATCAAAGTTGTTTACACATCGGCATACTCGTATGTCAATCATACTTTGAAGTGCATATTTTCTTATATTTAGTTGTTACTAGATTTTTTATTTTAATTGAGTGGTCATGGGTTGCCATGCTGGCACATGCACCAACACTTATATTTATGTGTATGTGTCCTTTTTTATATGATCTTATTAGAATGGCATGCTATCGTCGACTAGATTCTGGTATATGTATATGATTATGACAATTTGTATGCTTTGTTGAATTGTCAAGGTTACATGTGGGTGTCATTATGTATTCTCGTACAGTATGTATGATTATGTATGTATGTATGTTTTAGTTGCTTATTGAGTGGTTTGAGCCTATGATTTTGAAATCTACTTTTGTGAAGTTTGGAAGATGTGGGTGTCATTGTGTGTTATGGTACAGGATGTATGATTATGTATGTATGTATGATTTTAGTTGCTCATTGAATGGTTTGGGCCTATGATTTTGGAATCTACTTCCGTGAAGTATGGAGGATGTGAGGAAGTAAATGTAACTATATATGTATATAAGTATGAAATCGTTGCTTTGATATCCCATTTTAATGATGTACTCTGAAAATATTATGATTTCTCGTTAGTATTAAGATGATCACCAGCCAATATTATTTTATTAGTAGTTATTTTCGGACCAGTAATCAAACAACTAAAGGTTTTCCCTATATATATATATAATATGCAATTGTATATTCATGTCTATGACCGATGGAGGTGGACGAATTGACGAGCTCATGGCGGGGGATGGTATATGTGTTTATATTGTGCTGAGTTTTGTATCGGACCCATGCATTTGAGCTATATGACTAATGTATTTCAAGATCTTGGACTTATATATTTTGGAAACTACGGGTTACATTATGTATGTACAATGGTCGGGTGTCCTAAAGCTTATGTTAGTGTACTTGATGTGTTATGTGCGGTTGGTGATTTATTAATGTATTATTATTATCGTCGTGCAGGATTTTAACTTTGGGTTATTTTAACAATCCTATGCAAGATGTGTAAGTTTCAAAGTCCTAGAATATAACTAGGGTAATTAAGGTACACAAGATATATTTTGATGCAGTTGTGTATGTGAGTGATAGAAGAACATGGACCAGAGGAGCTTATGGTTCATGTTGCTTGAAGGCGTCCATGTGAGGATCAAGTGTAAGGGTTTGACATCTTGATAGTCAGTGTACTTAACTTTTGTATATGGGGCATGTGGGGCATGTAGCTCAGAGTGATCATTATATATGTAAAATGACCCTCTTAATTATAGGGATGGTGATGCCTCTCTTTTGATTCAATACGTTACTATTATGAGCCTTAAGAGTAAGAGTTTTCTTATGGTATTATGATCATTACGCATTGTGCATGTAAGTCTTGTAAAGTTACCATCTTAATCTTCCTTAAGGGTTGAAATCAACTTTTGTAAAGTTTGCACGCCGGTAATCCAACGAATTGTTTTCTTACATTATAATATCAAAATTCGGTTAGCCGAATTGGGGGTGCTATAATCTAAGCTTTTTTTTTGTTCAGTTTGGTTAGCATGAAAAAATGGGAAATGCATAAAGTTTATTAATAGTAATTGATTAAATTTATACTTTTTTAGATTATTTTGTAATATAATATACAAGACTTCCACCAAATAGTCCCCTTGAAAATTTTTTTCCACAATGAAAATTTATATAAAAAAAGAATTTTTTTCATAAATGAACAAATTTTATATGGTAGTGATTTTTTTATAAATTAAATAAATAAAATTTATATATTCATATAACAAAAAGAACCTTAGGGATATTGTAGTTTTTTAAGCTTTTCATTGTTTTATTCCGAAACTAATGCTGGCTGGTTTCTTTTCCAAGATCATCAAAATTCTATGGTGCATACTCAAAGTAACAAAAAAAAAGAAAATTAAGGTGAAATACACCTTATTCAATTAATATGATCTAGTTATCTAATGTGAACATTTTTAAATGAGTTTTATAAAATTATAGTTATATGTATAAAAGTAAAATATATAAGTAAGAAGTTGATAAAAGTTTCTCTTTTTCTATATCATAATAGCCTATTTTTAATTTTTTATAAAATGCACCAGTTAATAGATATTTAAAAATTAATTTTTATTACAAATATTTTAATAATTAAGATGAAGGAGTTAAAAAGATTAGATTTGAGTTGAAAAGTTTATAATTACCTTTATTATTTATTTTTTAATTTATATATATAAATTTTGAGTAACGAGACTAATTAATTTACTTTAAATAAAAGAAGCAGTTCGTATAAAATGGAAGTGTACTAAACTTAATTTATGTTCCCATCATCATATATTCTATGAAAAGCCTGTGCTCAGCATAAAGTGTGCCTTCTCCTTCAATTTTCTTTCTACGGATGGAGCTGGTGAGTCACTATTCCCTGGCTTTACCGCCTTGGCCAGGAGTGTAACAAACATGGGCCCCTCAATAATATCAACTTTCAACGACTGGGTACCCAAGAAAATGATGTCCACATGGATTTTGCCTTTGTTGTTATCCAACTCTGGGATTCGGGGTTTGCAATTTCCATTTACTTTTCTGCACGATAAAAATCACTTTTCTATTCATTCATTTTGTATATGTATACATAAAAAGTATTTAACCATAATGATGTATACATGTGCTCTCTTCATAATTTTAAATATTGTATTGTATTCAATTATACTATTTTAATCAATACTTCGCATCTTAATACAAATTTTTTACAAAATCTATTTTTTAAAAATCACGATATTTTAATTGATGTTCAATGAAATATTAATAAAAATAACTATTTTAAATATTTGATAAAATAATTTACTTATAATTTTAAAATCTAGTTAAACCCAATTTGACTTATTTAAACCAAATATACCAGGTATTTATTATACAACTGTTATGATAACATATATGATATTTAAAACATGATTCTCTTATCATTGCCTAGTTTGTCTGTTAACGTTATTTATTTTCATCTTTTATATTTATATTAGTCAAGATATTACTCTGGTTTTTATGTGCGACTTATATTAGAAACTGATTTTGATTTTAAAAATAAATTATGATTGAATAATGAGATAAATTATAGAGATTTAAATTTTTTTATTTTTGAATATTTTAATTGACCAAATGTTTTACTTTTAATCAAAGTTTGATTTTTGAGATCTCTATTATTAACAAGAGTTGATAAGAATAAAATATATTAGACTTTAAAAATTATTTTAAATTAGTATAAACAAGATAGGGTATCATTGTTGCAATGAAATATAATCGATTGGATGTTACTTTTCAAGTTTCGGGTTTAATCGCAAAGCCAAAAATTACTCCTATTACGACTTACATTCCATCTTTGTTTTTTTGTTTTTTTTAAAATGAATTACTTAGGTAAGGTGGAAAATGCTTAACTGATTTCTCTATCATCTTAGACAAATCTAAAGCCAATTATATCCACGTCATTGGAAAATTGGCTTTTTTTTTACAAGGTTGGGAAACTTGGTTCTTTAATTTAGGATAACCTGTTATATTGGATTTTGGGCTTAGCTCATCATGGACCTAGCCAAAATATGGGCATCCATTCAAATTTCAATATATCCCCAACTAATATTTTAATGACTAATGATGACCCCGATTGTTATACAAATCATAGTTGGGAGAATCAGCCGAGTCGGATCAGAATTGGCCGATTTAAATCGGATCGGTGCCGTGCCGATCTGATTTCGGGGCCGAATCAGTAGGCTCCAAATTGGCGACGGAATCGGCCGACCCGATTCCGGAATCGGGTTTTTATGAAAATTACTAAACTACCCTTCTCTTTATATTAAATAAATTACTTATACATGGGTAAAATAGGAATTAAAAATTGATAATGACCAAAATACTCCTAAATAACTAAAATACCCTTATCTTTATATTAAATAAATTATTTATGCATGGGTAAAATGAGAATTAAAATTTAACAATGACCAAAATGCCCTTATATTACGAAAATATCCTTAATTTTATATTAAATAAATTATTTGTGTATAAATAAAATAGGAATTAAAAATTGATAATG